>MJUU01054329.1:32266-61755 GCA_002080025.1 Modiolus philippinarum | reverse complement strand
GGAAAATTCAACATTTTCCGATTTCAATGAAATTTGGTTTCCAAATACATATTGATGTTCACAATAGTCCTAAGTTGGTCCCCTTTCAAAAAAGTGTCTGTCAAGTCCGCATCATATCCAAGATGGCCACCAGCGCGTGAAGCCTGGTTTTATCATTGGACCCTATGGGAAGGTATTCAAAGATATTCTTCTCTGAAGCCGCAGAGCCAATCGGAACCAAATTTGGCCAGAATAGTCGTTAGGTGGTTCCCTTTCAAAAATGAGTCCGGCAAGTCTGCACATCATCTAAGATGGCCACCAGCGGGGAACTTAGTTTAACATTGGACCCTATGGGGAAACATATTCCAAGATCTTCTCTTCTGAAAGTACTTGGCCAATTGGAATCACACTTGGTCACAATGGACCTTAGTTTGTCCCCTTCTTAAAATGTGTCGGGCTTGTCTGAACAGATTCAAGATTGGCATTCAACATTGGTATTATTATTTTTGACTGTTTTTGTCAGCAATGGCCCAGGTGAGCGATACAGGCTCTTGAGAGCCTCTTGTTCATTTTGGTTGTTATTACCAAATTTTGAGAATTTCCATTCAAAACATCAGAAAGATCTAAAAAAAATGCAGAAATGTTCCCGGCACATTTCAAAAGTAGCTGAAAAAAAATTCAAACTAGGTCAGCGCTATTTAGACATGATTGACGTTAAACTACTGTACGTTAATAGCAAAACAAACCATTTTGACAAATTGCCTAGGGAATATTTGAGATCTCTGGAATTCATGGATTAAATGAAAATTTCTCCCAAAAATGAGGTGGGAATATGTGTTCTGGGCGTCAAGCTTGTAGTAAAAAAACTAAGACTCGTTGATCTATTATACCATTTTCAAACCAAAATGATACGATTATACTAAAATCTATAAAGTATTAGGAAAGGTATAAATGGGATAAGAGATTGAGTGAAAAACTGCCTTTATTAATATTTATGTTATCTCTGTTCAAAAATTTAAATTAAATGAAAACTATTCATGAGAAAAGTGCTTTTCTTTCGTTTCAAAACATTCATCACTGCCTAGGAATTAGTTAAAATTTGACATAAATAAATTCAGGAAATAAACCTAATGCCTGAAAATTTTAGGCAATTAGTAAGTGCTTAGGTATTAGATTATTACATAGGAAATAGGCTTAATGCCTAATTTTGCTTATTGTCGCTAACGTATACATGTGATATTGAAAATGTATAAATAAAGGTGATCATTTTATTTTACATTTTGTTTGACTAAAAAATGACAGGATTTTTTAAACTTTTTTTGTACCTAACCGTATTCATGGCTTATAAAAGGGCACCTGCTTTGGTTCTATTTGTTTGGTAGTTTACAAGTATGAGAATGATTCATAGATTAAATTTCTCACCACAGAGTCAAAATTGATCATGTTTTCTAAAACAACCATACGAAACTCTTTTAAGAAATTATCTTTAGTTGATTCTCTTATACATATATGATCATGAGTTCAGTTTCCAACGTGAGGCGCATCTCAACATGAGAAGCGTTTGAACATCGTTATTTAGCATTTGGAATCGTGAATATTGCATTACTGCAGAAGTTTTTCTTTCATGGTCGTATGATCTAAGAACTATATTATATGAGCTATTGCTCTAAAATATATAAAGAGAAAATATACATCTAAACATGATAAAAAATAAATTTACACCATCAACACGCAAAAACCAAGTAAAATTAATATATAATGATACTGATTTCCAGACGTATTGGGAAGACTTAATGGATGGCTTCAGCACAATCATTATGACGGTAAGACAGTTAAAACATAATAGACATTAGCCATATATTTATATTATTTTTACCACGGGCTGGCACTTTATGTCGAATTTTTACCTAGAGCAACCAGCGAGGGGTAACATATCAACATGAAGTGCAAGCTGTGGAAACAATTATACAAAAACATGTCTACTGTTACTTATTTCGACTTTAATAGGACACTCACAAGGTTCAGATTAGGAGATTTCGTCCTATTTAACATGGTTGAAACTCAATTTTACGCCGTTAGTTGGTCTGTGACGTTGCAAAATCTGATGTAAAACTATCTATGACGTTATCGTAAGTACTGCCATTTGTTATGACGTTACCCATTTGTATATATTATTTTTACCCCGGTTTTGATACAAAGCGATTTAAGGCTGTCATATCAAAATTATTATTAACAGAAAAAATTGATATGAAAGGTCTTCCTTACTTTTTGTGATACCAAAATGGTATTTTCAAAAAAGACCATAAGTCAGTCCATCAGTCCTAAGGAGAAAATCATGAGTGACTATTTTGTTAGTGAGCTGATTATGGGTCTAATTTGGAAAATGACATGATATTTTCATCAAATGTTTCAAAACTAAATTCTAACGTATGGTGAATTGGGGTAATAACGAAATTAACGAACGGAGTTGTCAAGAGCCGAAATCCATGAGACAATAAGACAAATCAGGTGGACACCGCCGGAAAAAATTTCGACAGCAATGGTCCTGACTTGGTACGGGCATTTCAAAAGAAATGTTGAGTAAGACTGGTTTTATGGCATGCCAAACTTTCCATTCCATTGCGGTAGTGACTAGTATCAACTCAACAGCAATGGTTATTGAAAGGTCGTAGACATTTGAAAGAAATGACCGTCCCAAATCTAGTTAAAAAGAATCTTGAATCAGAGTTCGAAAAGAAACTTCAAATTTTTCCACAACGGACTGATCTATTAAAGAACCTTTTTAATGGTCGTTGATTAATAATGCGGTCACGGAGGTAAAGTCTGTATTATTTGTGCTAGATCGCGTAAAGAACCAACTGTGAAGCATACACTTCGTAAGCAGGAGAAGCTTAAATATTACTGTCCATGTAAGGGAAATTGATAATTTTGAATTTTAAATCGTTCTTTTTCGTAAATTTTAGTACTGAGATTACCATTTTCGTAAAACTCAAGATGTAAGTCTAAAAAGATGTAGATCTAGTGGAATTATGATACCTTATTGCAATTTCTTATGCAATCTCAAAGCATTTCGCTAATTTGAGTTCAAACTTTCAGAGGTTGAATTTAAATATTCATATCTTGCATATAAGCGATAATCTAATTCAGTTTAACTGATGAAGCTGCGAAAGTCTCAGTAAAAAGTTTGGTATTGTTCTTATGAGAAAATAAATTCAGAATATCTATTTGGAAAGGTAAATTTAGGGATTTTTAATTTCGAGATTGATAACGGCAATGAATGATTACACAGATTACTGATTAAACGTGTGTAATAAAACCGGCAATTTTTATGCCCGCACTTTCGGAGAAATTTCTGGGATATTGTTAAACCCTTCGTCTGTTTGTCCATCCGTCCGTCTGCCCTTTCGTCGTTCGTTTGTCCGTTCGTTCGTCACACTTTTCTTGTGACTCAAACTCCTCCTGCATTTTTGGATTAAGGGATTTAATTTTGTTGTAGAATCGTTGCATGTAGTCTGTAGATGCGCGATAAGCTTTCGGATTTTTTTGAAATTGCCCTTGGTGCAGACAAGAGGACCCAAGTGGTCAATTTTTACACATGTGGCATGTAACTCAAACTTCTCGTACACTTTTGGATTTAGAGATTAAATTTTGTTGTAGAGTTGTTGCATATAGTCTGTAGATGCGGATTTTTTTTATCTTTATCTTGGTACGAACAAGAGGCCCAAAGATGTTGATTTTGACAAATTCCGAAAGATGTGAACTTTGACACATGTGGCATGTGATACAAACTCCTCCTGAAATTTTTAGATTCAGGGATTAACTATGTAGAAATGTTGCATATAGTCTATAGATTTGCAATAGGCTTTCAGAATTTCGATTCCGGCTCCAACTTTGGTAAATTTCCTGAAAATGTCAAAGACTCTTATTTTTTTTAATATGAGCATATAATTATGTATACAAAAAATACCGATGTTGCATCAAAAACAGTAAATTTCGTTATGCTGTACACGTGTTTCAAGGAGTAACCTCTCATCAGCAGCATTAAAATCAAATAATATGGAAAGCCATCATCCAAAAGTTGTCCGAAAGAAGTACTCATTACCAAAAATATCGAAATAGGAAGCCAAATCCAGTACCAAGGACATTTACATTTTAGCAAGTGGTTGGTAGAAAAGGAGATTTTGAATAATTTAATTTCTAAATTCTAATTTAAATTAAAAAGCGATTCCAAGTTTGGTTAATTTCCTGAAAGTCTCGAAGACCACTTATTTTTTGAAATTCTACCCAGCAACCACACTTTTAGAATTTGTTTCAATTAAGACAAACATTTTCAGCAATTGGATTTCAAAAATATTTGTTTCCAATTTTGTAAATTTCCTGCAAGTCCCAAAGACAATTTTTTTGAATTCTATCTAGCAACCATACTGTTTAGGTTATGACAAACATTTTTAATAAGTGGATTTCAGAAATATTTGATTCCAATCTTGGTATATTTCCTGAAAGTCTCTAAACACTTATTTTTTTACAATTCTACCTAGCAACCATACTAAAATTATTTGTTTGTTTAGGACAAGCATTAATTAAATAAATGGATTTCAAAAATATTTGATTCCAATCTTGGTAAATTTCCTGAAAGTCTCAAAGACCACTAAGTTTTTGGAGTTCTAACTAGAAACTATACTTAAATAGTTTCAATCATGTTTATCAATTGGATTTAAAAAAATTGATTCAAATTTTGGTAAATTTCCTGCAGGTTTCAAGACCACTTATTTTAGGAATTCTACCTAGCAACCACACTGAAATAATTTGTTTAGTTAAGGACTAACATTTTAATTAAATTGATTTCAAAAATATTTGACTCCAATCTTCGGAAATTTCGTGACAGTCTCGACGATTGATGAAGGAAAGATAACAGGAAACAGTTACAATGGCCGAACATTACAATCACATGTCACAATCAACCAGGGAACTGCACAAGAAAAACAATACCATGACAGACAAACATAGATAACGATAGGAACTCGGGATAGCCGGACTTAGGACCGGCACTGGCAACAGTAGGGTTAAACCGATATATGGGTACCCAAACCTTACCTTTCTCTATCCCGTTTCCCTATAGTATAATACACATACAAATAAAACCCAATACAGTTTGACTGCTAACTCCAAGACCACTATCTTGAGAAAAAAAAGAATGAGACAAAACGTAATTTAGAAAGATGGGTCAGGGAGTGCTTGCAGCTAAACTGCCGGCTAGCTCAAAGAGCCTAGTCTGCTGGTAAAACACTGTCGCACTACGGAATAATAATCAAATTCAAAACTTCCCTAAGGGTTTGGTAAAGAATCATCACGGATTTCAGTAGACGTCGGCAGTATCAGTGAGAGGCCAGTATAATTGCAAAATTTTCAGGTCATTAGATCCCAAAGCCAATTTAATAGAATCATGAAGAATATCCGGTCAATATCTTCTGTTACATTAAAAATGTCAGTTACGTCCCAGTTTTTCTGGATTTTTTTTTTCAAAATATTTGAATCCAATCTTGGTTAATTTCCTGAAAGTCTCAAAGACCACTTATTTTTTTGAATTTTGCCTAACAACCATTTATCCTTGAATCTTTTTTTTAAATAACGACTATCAATATTTTGATTGAAGAATATTGAGAAAAATTATGCCCGGGGTAAAATAAATGTTTCCTGTGTGAAACAGGGAGTGCGGGGATAGCTGTCGTTTCCAACAACCTCTAGTTACGATAGTTGTACTTCATATAAGAAATTATTATCAAAGGGTAAAATTTTATTGTTATTCCCTTTAAACATATGATGAAAATCAATTTTATATTCTCAATCATTTATGATTATATTCTTATCAGTCTGGATTTTGCAAGATTATTCCTTTTTTATCAGTTGATACAGTTATTCCACAACGTTTGTACTCGTCTTGATGAATTAATGTTAATGGTTTCATATTTCAGATAAATCGAAAAGTTGATAAAATTTGGCATTGGGTCCTTAAGCTTCATTGAGTTCATATGCAATATCTGGTAATTAAGGAGGCTAACTCCTGGTGTTGTTTATATCACGGATTTTTAAACCCATTTCAATTGATTGAGCATTGTAGACTAAATGAAATGGTAAAAAGAAATGTATAGGCCCGTGTGCGTATACATTAAAATTTTGGCGGGAAATTGTGCAAAGTCTAACCCATTGAACTGGAGAAACAAGAGGAGTTCCAAAATTTGGCACAAATTTGAATATGTGATGAGTGAATGACCATATGTATTATCGAAACAACGATGTGATGGTGAAACTTCTACTATCGTTTGTTTACTTTCTCAATGCTCTTTGTTGGGTCCTCTTTTTTAGTTTGTTCTTTACAAATGACATTTCTGATAACTTGGGTAATATTGCCAGATTATTTGTTGATTGAACCCTCTACATTATTGTGGTAATAACTTAAGAGTCCATCGTGACTTGTCTGAAATAGGCGAATGGGCAATGACATGGCTAACCTAGTTTTACTAAACAAAGGTGCTGATAATATTAGGCTGTCATGCTTCGGATATTTCTTTATAATGAAGCGACACAAATTTTTAATTGCCAAAACTATTTGAGAACTACTTTCTCATGCAACGGCAACTGACCACTTTTCATTGAAAACATAATGCAACAAATCAATGCACTACCAAAACTTTAATATATCCTGTCTTCCAAAAATTTATTTAATATTTTCTTAACATATACAATTGTGTTTTGGAATATTGCTTGAATATTTTAGTGAAGTATGTAATGTATTGTGTAAGGGTGAAATTTATCAGCAAAAAAATTCATTGTGAAGATCGACTTCGACCTATATTTTTTGGATAGTCATATCGTCACAAAATGTTCAAATTTTACTTCGAGGATAAGCAAAGCAAAAACATCAAATTAGAAAATGTGCATAATTCAAACTCCAGTACTTTGGAACGTAAAATCTGATCACTGTGAAAGTTAAATTTGACTTTTATTTTATACTTAGTTATATTCACAACTTTACTTCAAAGCCAACTCCAAGTTTGCTTTGTAGTAAAATTGATGACTAATTACATTCCTGTCGAAAAAAATGTTGTGAATTCAATTTCTAACGAACTCATTTTTTATATTTTTCATTCCTTCACATTACAGCTCTTGAAAAGTTGTACCTGGATCTGGCTCTAGGTACTTCTGCAGTTCAAAGGAGAGCCACTGGTAAGGTTTATCTATGTATATGCTCTTATCTCTTTCAACTTTACACAAAACAGACAAAAGAAAATTAACATCATCATTATGTGTTTTTGAGGCCACAGGTCTTTTTTATACATTCAATGTTTATTTTTAAGGTATGGGTTATAGATATATCAAAAATGGACGTTCTATATAAAAAGGAAAATATATACAATACGACTAAATATCACTGCACAGTGGTGCGTACATTTTTCACGCATTTCCTATTAACTGAATTTTCCTTTAATCATACAAAGTGTAAAGTTTGCATTGCTCACTGCGTCTTGAAAGATTTGAATTGCATGAAAATCTTGTGTTAATCAAAGACATATCTGACACAATATTAACATGGATCATCCAGGTGCTGTTGTTAACAAATTTGTTTCTTGTACTCGTAACGTTCAAAATTCCAATTCAAGATTATTTAAAGGGAATCATTCAGGGATATTTTTCTCCAATTTCGTGCCATTTAATTTGAAAAGTTTCAGGAGTTTCCTTACTTGACAGGATTATCTTTGTTTCCACACGGCCTCTTAACTGTGCATGCAGCAGTGCAGTGCCAGCATGACTGATTTTTTAAAAGGGCCTACCAAGGGTTACAAAAAGTTAATTAAAGGACAGCCAAAATAAAGCTGAAACATACACAAACAAAAAGAACCGAAGCATATTAGATGCGAACTCCTATTAAAGCACTTTAAGTTGCACATGTGTCAAAGTTGCCACTTTTTTACAGCAGTATTACGATTAAACGGGTAAAGGTCGTAAACGGGAACGGCATCCTTAGTTTTCTGATGAAATATATCAGCAATAAGTTTGATTCATATTTCTTTAGGAAATATGATTAAAAAGATGTTTATTTACACTTTTAAACGTGTATATATTTATATGTACAGGACACAACTTAATATTTATGTTATTTGTTTTCATTACAACAATTGGAATGCCTTATAATTTTGCTTTTTTACACATTTTCAAATAACCGGTAATAATTTAACAATAGGAGCCATTAAAACCATAAACACAAAAGGACGTGTCCGTTAATTCTATATTGACTTCTCTAATCAAACTACATTTTGTTATTTATGTTATTCAATTTAAAAAACATTTTAGACATTTTTATCAACCTCATCGCTGGTTAGATTATCAAGTGACCTAGACTTATCTTTCTCCATAACAGGTGACGGACAAATAGTACCTGATTGTAAGTATTCTAATATGAAATTTGCTTTTGTCTTTCGACCTAAGTAGTCCTATTAGGTTGGCCGAGTAGAATAATGTAGTACAGGAATCCCCCCAAAAAAAACCGGGAAATATGGAATATTGTTAGAAAAATAAGTTGACTAATTTGTTTCTTATACTAGTATATCTTAAATAAGAAGACAAGAACATTCAGTTGACAATATTATTTTATTCTATAATATACATACCATATAATATTTCCAACATTCATATAGCTATAATTTTTTTTTCAATAAAACAAGACATGTTTGTTGACAATCTTGCATCCATGACCAGAAAAGACATGGATGTAACGTTGTTCGACAAGTAGCAATGAATTCCGCTCAAACTGGTTCTAGGGGCCGTCTTGAACTTACTATGAGGTATTAGCTTAACTCATTGTTGAAGATCTCAAGGTGACTTCAAGGTGAGGAACAGCAATAAAAGCGTTGTTCCTTTGTTTTTACCATGTATTTGTATAGAGTTGTGCATTCACTCAATATCCTTCCATCCATCATATATTTGTATCATTTTAACAGATGACTATACTAAAAACTATATACTGAAAAATCTAGATACAGTTTGTCAAAAAGAAGTGTTCGCTTGGATTGAAGGTAAGAAATACGAACAATTTAAGTAATATTCTATGTTTAATTGAAAACTGGTCCACTTTGATTTTAAATCAAGTTGCAAAATGGGCGTCCATAGTTTATAGATTTTAAAGGGTCGTTTCACTGTGTATTACAACAAAAACAATGAATGCAAATACTCTTAATGGGAAGATTTGTAGTCAAACTTAAAATACAAACTACCTGCTTTTTCGTATTCAAAGTTCTATAATCTCTTTCATTTACAATGGCATTAGCCATATTTCTGTGCATGTTCATATATGGCAGTCGGTAAACCACCTTTGCAAGTAATTGATCGAGGTGCACCGTAAAAACGACAACAAAGTGTTGAAATTCATTCTTCAAAATATTATTCTTATCTGTAATTAATTTCATCCATTGCTACGTGTTTTTGCTATTTGAATTCCTTGACTAATCACCATATCATTGAAGTTTAATTATATGCAAGAACAGTAAATTATTCCATACACAATTAACACTATGATTACTTAGATTGTTATTTTATTTTCAGAAATTGCAAAGAAACAGACAACACAAGATTAAATACATTGTAAAATATGAAGAAACACCATCTTATTATTTAGTATTCACACGCGTTGATTGGATATGGAAAAGCTGATTTTTTGTTGTCGATGTTGGAAGCCTCATTTCTCAACAAACAAAATATATTCAAGTTTGAACACATTGTTCATCGCTTCTACTGGAGAAATTTTCCTTAATTCCTATGAAGCGAAATTTAACAATGGCTTAAACACACATACACTCACACACAACGAAACCTCCAAAAAATTGCTCAGTTCTTGAATTTCAGTTTACACTGTATAGACGATTATCTTTTCTTAGTAGGACACAACCGATACTCGTACATCTTCTTGACATTCCTTGTTCTTTTTATTCATTGATTAATACTGATATTTGAAATCTACGCTATATATTTCAAATTGATACTTTTAACTACAACAAATAATTCAATTTTATTAATACATTGATAATTGCTGTAAAAACGCCAAAAACAGTAAAACAAAATGTTATCGAATGCCTATATCGCTCACCTGAACGATGGCTGCCACAGAAAATCTACTTCAAGGATCTCATTTTCAAGAAATGCTGTTATATGGTCAAATATTTTTCCTGCATTTAACCTTCTTATATCTTGCAGACTCATTTTTAAGGAAATCTTTGGTATCAACTGGCATAGTGGTTCAGTTTGAGAAGGTCTTTGAACTTGTTTAAGTAGGATCCTTTAACATTCTTGAGAGGATTCACTGAGCAACTACCTTTGAATGTGTTTTAATGTGTTAAAACGCTAACTTAAGTCCCAGCTATCAGTAATGTTTCGTATGTTTTAGTTCCCCTTCGCAGCCATTACTAATGAGGAAACTGCATCAAAGTTAACAGCATTTAGTCAGCACTTTATAAATAACATTCTTGTTAACATTTGGTCAGTTAATTGGTGGCTGCCATTTTGGACGACATATCCGTAACAAAGTTGTAATACTTGGACAGCACCTTGCAAGAAAAATTCATGCCAAGCTTGTTTAAATTCTATTATAAAAGATCTTTGTTGGCATTTCCTAGATGCCATTTCGGACAATAGATTAGCATCAGAGTAACAACTCTTGGTCAGCAATTCATCAAAATAATAAATTTCCAGTTTCGTTCAAAATCAATTCAGTGATTCTCTAGATATTGGTTTGTATTTCCCAAAGGATCATGACATTGTGCTTATATCAACAATGTGATATTAAGTAAATGCAAATAAGACAAAGTCGCAACAAGTACATGGCAAAACCAAGCAATGGAACAACGCTTTTATTGTTGCTCTTCATCTTGAAGTCATCATGAGGCATTCAACAACAAACTCATACCTTAAAGTAAGTTCAGGACGGCCCCTGGAACTGTTTGAGCGGAATTCATTGCTGGATGTCGAGCAACGCCACATCCTACTCTTCTCCCTACTGACGGTCATGTTGGATGAGCAGTCGTACCAAAGTAACAGCATTTCGTCAGCACCTCATAAATATTATTCATGCCAAGTTTGATGTAAACCCATTATACTGTTCTATAAAAGACTAAAAGACGATTATCTTATTTTTTCATATGGTCAAATCAAAAAAGTAATTCATAAAAGCTATTCTATATTCTTTATCGTTGGTTTAACATAAGTACGCATTAAATTTGTAGCTCAAATTTTAACGACGTTTAATTTTCTTGAGGAGTTTCAGTACAGATGATATGCATGTATGTTCCGCGGAACACATGTGTCGCCTGCACTATTAATACTAAAGAATTCCTGTTTTGTTATATAATGACAAAGTCTAAATATAATCAGAAAACATCAAAATTAAACGTAAAGAAAAAACAAAATGCATAGTGCACACCTACAATTTATACTGAAGCTTTTGGTTTGAAAGTATCATGCGGTTTAAGAGAAGATGCAGATAATGGATGAATGCCCTTTAGTCATCAATGATCTAAAATGAGGAGTCCAAAGATAACTAAAGAATCTGAAAAAATTAAATTAATGAAAAACAAAAATGCACGGTGCACATCAGCAATATATATTGAACTTGAAGCATTCCTGCAAGTTTTGGTTGGAAAGTACCACGCGGTCTAGGAGGAGTTGCGGATGATAAAGGTATACCCTAAGACTCTAATAAGCTAAAACGAAGAAGTCAAAAGATAGCTGGAGAATCTGACAAAATAGAAATAAATAAAAAACAAAATGCTAAGTGCACATCTGAAATATTTTGAAGCATTCTTTCAAGTTCGGTTTGAAAGTACTTAGCAGTCTTGATGGGGTTGCGGATAATGGAGGTTTACCCTATGATTCCAATAAACTAAAATAATAAAGTAAAAAAATAGCTTTAAAATCTGGAAAAACATAATAAAGAATATTGATGGGTGTTCCATGGAACACTTGTGTCGCCTGCACTACAGAAGAGCAATTACAGCATGTCTAGATTAGGAGAGAAAATATCCTGCAAATTTGTTTAGAATATGAATTCCATTTTCGAAGGACAGGTTTACAAACAGAATAAAGAAATGAGCTATTTTGGCTCTGTGAACTTCTAAAATCTATAAAATCTAAATTTTATGCATCAGATGTACAACTATAGATCAGGTGAACAACATATCCTGCATGTTTGGTTGGAATCTAACTTATAGTTTTGATGGAGTTGTGGATTAACACACCAGATTTACGAACAAGAATAGAATTCCTGGGTCCCCCGCCGCTCAAGCAATATTATAGTATCCTGTATATTAAATTGCAATATTTTCAAACATTCAGGGCTGTTCCAGAATTAAATATGTGGGGATACAAAAAGTATCGACCAAGGCTGATGTTTGAACTTGACCAAGGTATATGTGGTATTAACATTTGGTATAAATTTTATGAAAATCTGTCAAAATTTGTAGCCATCAGAACACTTACAAGGTCAATATTTGGATAAAACGGAATCGTTATTTTGGTCAAAATCCCATAACTCCGTCAAAAAAGTCTCAACCGAGGCGGATGTTCGATCTTGACCAAGGTATTAGTAATAAAAGCATTTGGTAAAAATTTCATGAAAATCATTCAAAATTTGTAGGCATGAGAGCGCTTACAAGGTCAAGTTTTGGATAAAACCGAGTCATTATTTTGATCAAAGTCCCATAACTCTCTCAAAAAGTATCGAACGAAACTGATTTTCGATCTTGACCAAGCTATTAGTGGTATAAATATTTGGTATAAATTTCATGAAAATCCATTAAAATTTGTAGGCATGAGAGCGCTTAAAAGGTCAATTTTTGGATAAAACCGAGTCATTATTTTGATCAAAGTCCCATAACTCTCTCAAAAAGTATCGACCGAGACTGATTTTCGATCTTGACCAAGCTATTAGTGGTATAAATATTTGGTATTAATTACATGAAAATCCATGTAAATTTCCTGAATGAGAGCGCTTACAAGGTCAATTTTTTATAAAACAGATCCATTATTTTCGTCAAAGTCCAATTACTCTGCCAAAAAGTATTAACCGAGGCTGATTTTCGAACTTGACCAAGGTATTAGTGGTATAAATATTTGGTATAAATTTCTTGAGAATCTGTCAAAATTTGTAGGCATGAGAGCGCTTACAAGGTCAATTTTGGAAAAAAACGGAGTTATTATTTCGGTCAAAGCCCTATAACTCCGTCAAAAAGTATCGACTGATTTTCGAACTTGACTAAGGTATTAGAGATAGAAACATTTGGTATAAATTTCATAAAAATCTGTTAAAATTTGTAGGCATGAGAGCGCTTACAAGGTAAATTTTGGATAAAACAGAGTCATTATTTCGGTCAAAGTCCCATAACTTCGTCAAAAGGTACGGAACAAGGCTGATTTTCGAACTTGACCAAGGTATTTGTGATATAAACATTTTGTATAAATTTCATGAAAATCCGTTAAAATTGGAAGGCGTGAGAGCGCTTACAAGAAAGCGTGACGGACGGACGCACTGACGCACGGACACGCGGACGCACGGACCCCCGGCATTTCTATGTCCCCGCTCCGCTTCTAGGCGGGGGACAATGAGCCATTTTGGCTCTGTAAACCTCTCAAATCTGGAAAACCAAAATTCTAAGTATCAGGTGCACAATTACACCAGGTGAATGACACATCCTGCAAGCTTGGCTGGAATCGGACAAGCAGTTTTGAAGGAGTGCGAAGGCAAAAACCAAGAACAAATGGATTATTTTGGCTTAGTGAACCTCTAAAATCTGTAAAAACAAAATTTTTAGTATCAGATGCACAAGTTCACCTGGGCAATGGCATATCCTGAAAGTTTGGTTGAAATCAGACTAGCAGTTTTGAAGGAGTCGCGGATACAAAAACCAGAATAACAAATGAGCTACTTTGGCTAAGTGAAACTCTAAAATCTGTAAAAACAAAATTTTAAGTATAAGATGCACAACTACACCAGGGCAATGACATAACCTGAAAGTTTAGTTGAAATCGGACAAGTGGTTTTGGAGGAGTAGTGGATACAAAAACCGACAGACGACGCAGGACGACGACGTAAGACGACAGATAGTAATCCCTATGTGTCGACTCAGCTTACAGCAGGCGACACAAAAAACTGAATGGATGGTGCATATTTGCAATATATATAAACTGAAGCATTCCTGCAAGTTTCTTTGGAAAGTACCCAGAACTTAGGAGTTGGTGTGGATAATGGTAAAATTTTGGAGCAATACAGACAGACGGACAGACGAACGGAAGCAAGAAAAAATGCAAAAAGGCAACGACGACATATGATCGCATTAGCTCAACATGACCCTTCGGGTCAGGTGAACAAAAAAGGGCGTTATGTTAGAATGTTAAGGAAATTAACCCGCTGGCGGAGAAGTTTGATCACAGAATACAAAAATACCCTATTTAAATAATGAACAGTAATTTTTTATGCAGGAAGCCAACTCCAGGACAAAGCCAATGACATCCACCGAGTGCAATTCACGGAATGAAGCCTTTGTATTTTAAGGGGTTAGAGTTTGATAAAAACGGTTTTCTAAAAACGTAAGATAAAATTATCATGTCCGACAAGACTGACTATTGGACTGGTGGACCTATGGTCAACCAGCAGTGGCATCGGTCCCAGGGTTTCAAAAAACAAATTACCAAGTTGCATTATAATGAAGAGTAAATTTTGCTATGCTGTCACGTCTTTCAAGGAGTACTATGAAAATCAAAATGCTATGAAAAATCATATTCAAAGCATAGTCAGAAAAGAAGTACTCATTACAAAAAAAAAGACGAAATAGGAAGCCAAAGTTTCATCATGCCATGCTTGCTTTGAATGCATTCAGTGGTTTTCTATATAATATCTTAGTAGGCATTTACACTGAGGACAATGAATAACTAAAGTCCATGTTTTGGTATTGGAAATCTCCCTAATCGGTCCAATCAAAATCTAATGTAGGAGTTTCACTTTGGCATGATGTGATCAAGATTCTCTGAAAGTTTCATCGAATTATATTATAGGGTGTTGGAGAAATTCTTTATAAGTACAAGGACTAGCAAAGTCAAGATTTCGGCTATGGGAAACCATGCACCAAAAATTGGTGACATCAAAAACTTAACTCAGAAGTGCACTATGGCATCATGCTTTAAAGATATTCTGAGACTTTCATCAAATTTCATTCAGAAGTTTAATGTCTGAAAAAACGATGGACTTCCAGACATACATTTTGTATTTGTTGACGATCTCGCACCAATGACATGACAAAACATAGATATTGTATTTGGTTTTATTCGTATGTAATTCAACTATAAGGAAACGGGACAAATAAAGGGGAGGTTTGGGTACCCATTAACCTGTTAAACCCTACCAATGGCTTTTGCTAGTGCCGGTACTAAGTCCGGCTGTCCCGAGTCCATATCGTTGTTAGCGTTCTTTTGTCTTAATCATGTTTTTTCCTGTGTAGTTCCTTAGCAAATTGTGGCATGTTATTAAAATTTTCAGCCATTGTAGGTGTTTCCTGTTATCTATTTTTTACATCTAGCAATGTTGAATGTCTCATCGCTTGTTATTACAATACTAGTAGAGAGTTTGTCTAATGTGCATTACTCCTCATCCATTTGTTTGTTATACACAAAACAATACTATTTACCCTGTTGTTTTTCAAAACAAGAGGTATAATAAATCTCCTGCGTTACAGATATTCAAGAATTTTTGTATTTCAATATTCAAATCTTCATCATTTCCTGATGTAAAGGAGACTCAACCTGACATCTCTAAGCCTTTACACTCTTACAAAATACCCTTGCTTTCATCTTCATATACATCTAATAACATGCATTCATTTGAATGAGGTACAGACCAGTCAGATACCTATTTTAGAAGGGATCACACAAGGATCATTGTGATCATTCTGACTAATTTTGGTTCTAATTAATTAGTTGTTTCTGAAGAAATCATTGAATGTGCTTTCATTTGGTCTAATATTAAGCTATGTTTTAGCTGGCCGCTATCTCAGATGAGGTACAGAGTTGCTGGATACCTTTTTTGAAGGGATAATCTAAGGCTTTTGAATATAAGCTTGGTTATCATTCGATTATATATTATTAGCAGTTTTTTAATTTGGAAAATCTAAGAACCATTGTAACTAAGTTTTCTTGGTTTTATGCATTGAAACATTTTTTGAAATTGTGGATTTCCTTTGTTTGGGTTCTGGTGCTGCTGATGAGGAGTGGGTTTCCGAGGTGGCCTTACAGCTCATTAAAATTAGTGCAGTTTGAGTTTACATATGTGTTATGGTCTCATGTACATTTACTCCATGTTCTCTCGTAAAATATTCTTATAATTGAACTAGAAGTTTCTCAGTTTTAATGTTTTTTCCAAAAGGTCCAAAGTTAAATTATAGTAAAATATCATGATGCTACAATACAAAATAGCTGAGAAATAGACTTAAATGCACAACTTCACCAAAGTCACTGAAGCGTAAAATAAAGGTCAAAGCAAACTTATTGTCAATGAATTGGATAATACTCATCAAGGCAATTAATTTGATCAAACATCATTGTCTTGTAATGTGTAGTTGTTGAGAAATGGACTTTAACGCAAAACTTAACCAATGTCACTGATCGTAAAATGTAGGTAAAGCCACTTATTGTCAATAATTTGGATAGTACCTATCAAAGCAATTAATCAAATGAAACATCATTGTCCTATAATGTGTACTTGTTGAGAAATAGACTTAAATGCAAAACTTAATAACCAGAGTCACTCAAGCATGAAATGTAGGTCAAAGAGTTAAACTAACTAGTTAACTCTGTAGTACAATCAATTATCTACCTACTGGCCTACTTTTATTGTTCTACCTCTTACTGTTTCTGAGAAATGTACCTTTACTCAAAACTTGACCGGTCGTTACGGACACACGGACGAGCAAGGATAACACTACATGAACTTCCACATTGACCTGAAGCTTGGAGTTATTGAGAAACAGGTTTAACCCCCCCAAAAAAGCGTAACCTGGTCAATTGACACTGAAACTGATGTCAAGGTCAAAAACCATATGATAGACTGACATGTACTAAACAAGACCAAGCTATATACCAAATATCATTGACATATCACGTGTAGTTATTGAGAAACAGCCTTAACCAAAAACACTTAACCTTGTCACTGGACCGTGAAATTGAGGTCAAGGTCAAAAGCCATATAACACACTGATATGTACTAACCAAGACCACACTATATACCAAATTTCATTGACATATTGCTTGTAGTTATTGAGAAACAGACTTGATCAAAAAAACTTTACCGAGTCACTGGACTGTGCAATTGAGGTCAAGGTTTAAAGCCACATGGCAGACTGACATGTACTTACCAAGACCAGGCTATATACCAAATATCATTGACACATCACTTGTAGTTATTGAGAAACAGACTTAAGCAGAAACAAGATGTGTTTTGTGAAACACTTATGCCCCCGAGTAGAAGTAGACACATTTAGCAACTTTGAACAATGATGTCCTTCTGACAAAATAATTTGTAGAAATAAATTCTGGTATCAATTGAAAAGTTAAATCACATCAAATGATGATTGCAATTGGATGCAGACACAGAAGTCATCCAAATGAACCCCTCCAATCATTCTAACCAAGCATTATTAAGAAAACAATTTTCACCCCCTCCCCCTTTTTGGAACATTTATAGTCAACTCATTGTGTTCTGTCTATTAGTGTTATCAGTACTTTGATTACACCAGGGATCATCAATACTGGTTCCCCAAAAGTGGAGGAATACACAGAAGAGAAGAAATGAAATCATAGATATATAGATATTTTAGTAACTTTCCTCATCATTGATATATATATATATATATATAACATATATAAATACCTGTAAAACAAAAGTGAATACATGAATAAAATATGCTGAATGATTTAAAAAAATCTTTTTTACAAAAAAAAAATCGATAGATATCAAGCATATTTTATCATAAATGAGTTTAATTTCTATATATAAAATGGTTAAGAAGAAACATTTAGCACTTTGAACAATACTTAATGTGTTTCTGAATGACTGTAATTGGATGCAAACACAGAAGTCACCGAAATGACCCCCTCCAATCATTTTCCAAGCGTTATTTAGAAACAATTTTCACCCCACTTTTTTCTAAACATTTATAATTAACTTTTTGTCTTTCTGCCTATCAGTGTTTTTCAATTTTTCATCAATACAGTAGAATAACAAAGTACCGAAGTATCTATTTTTAGCTATTCAAAAAACCAGAACAGACGAAATAGATTACATGTAATAACATCAGAAAATATTTAAAAGATTTAGTAACATCCCTATTCATTGATATATATATAATGTATATTAATAACAGTCTATGGTAGGTATCTAGAAACATTTTCTCATCTATACATGTAGATGAATTTAATTGCTTGTATAAATATAAAAATAATATGTATATAAATTGCAAAATAGTAATGGTGCATTACATGATACCCCGCCACGTTTCACAAAATTTCAGTTTAAAGAGGCATAACTCTAGATCCCTGTTTACTTCTGAACCCAAACTTATACTTGGCCTGTGTTTTATGGCAAACAACTTACATACCAAATTAGAGGACAGTATGTCATTTCATTCACAATTTATCAGTCGTAAACCCTATAATTTGCAAAATTTCAAAGTTTCAAGGGGTATAACTCCAGAACCCCTTGGACCTCTGAACAAAAAAATCGAATTTGGTCTGAGTTTTGTAGTACACAGGTTACATACCAAGTTTGAAGGCAATATATTATTTCATTCACAAGGTATGAGTCAGAAACCCAAAAATTCGCAAAATTTCCAAGTTTCAAGGGGCATAACTCCAGAACCCCTTGGACCTCTGAATCCAAATTCAAACTTCGGCTGTGTTTTGTTATTAACGAGTTACATACCTAGTTTGAAGACAATATATTATTTCATTCACAAGTTATCAGCCGGAAACCCTTAAATTCGCAAAATATCGAAGTTTAAAGGGACATAACTCCAGAACCCCTTGAACCTCAGAACCCTAATTCGAACTTAGCCTGTGTTTTGTGGTTAACAAGTTACATATCAAGTTTGAAGACAAAATATTATTTTATTCACAAGTTATCAGTCGGAAACCCTAAAATTTGAAAAATTTCAAAGTTAAAAGGGGCATAACTCCAGTATCCCTTTGACATCTGAACCCCAAATCCAACTTGGCCTGAGTTTTGTNTTATCAGTCGGAAACCTTCGGGGGACGGACGGACGGACGGACACTCGACTGAGGGTATCACATAATACCTCGCCACTTCGTGTAGCGGGGTATAAAAATCAAATCACCATTAATACACCTTTGAAATAGAAAACCCTTATTACTTAACATGCAATCATTCCCAATAGCAATTTGACTTATCTCCCTTTGGCCAACTCCCATTCAAACGACTGTCAAATGTTCAACTTTTTAAATATGGTCGTAAGTCAAGGTCAAGAGGTCAAATATTCTGGTACCAATTGAAATGTCTTCCAACAAGGAATACACATGCAAAATATAAAAGTCCTATCACTAACCATTCAACAGATATACTCAATGTTAAAGTTTTTATGCACTTGTTCACAGGCCAAGGTCAAGGTCACAAAGTCACATATTCTAGTTCTAATTAAACGCGTCTTGCCACAAGGAATGCACATGCAAAATATGAAAGCCATATCACTTACCATTAAAAAGATATAGCCAATGTTAAAGTTTATTATTTTTTATTATAAGTCCATCACATGCCAAGGTCAAGGTCACGAGGTCCAAAATTTTGGTATCGTTTGAAAGGTCTTGCCACAAGGAATACACATGCAAAACATGAAAGCCCTATTACTTACCATTCAAAAGATATGTCCAATGTTAAAGTTTTTTTGGACAAACAGACAGACAAACGAAAAGACAGACAGATCAAAAACTATATGCCCCCTGAATCTTCGATTCACGGGGGCATAAAAACTTAACCTGGGCACAGGATCGTGAAATCGAGGTCAAGGTCAGTAGCCATATTGCAGACAATCATTTACTAACCAAGACCAGGCTATATACCAAATATCATTGACCTATAGCTTGTAGTTATTGAGAAACAGATATAAGCAAAAACCAAGATGTGTTTTGTAAAACACTTATGCCCCCGGGTAGAAGTAAAGAAGAAATATTTAGCAACTTTGAACAATGAATGTCCTTCTGACAGAATAATTTGTAGAAATAAATTCTGGTATCAACTGAAAAATTTAATGAAATCAAATGATGATTGCAATTGGATGTAAACACAGAAGTCACCCAAATGAACCCCTCTAATCATTATCTAAGCACTATTAAGAAAACAATTTTCAGCCCCCCCCCCCTTTTGGAACCGTTTTGTTTTGTCTATCAGTGTTATCAGTACTTTGATTAAACCAGGGATCATCAATACTTGTTCCCCAAAAGTGAAGGAATACACAGAAGAGAAGAAATGAAATAATAGATATTTTTAGTAACATCCCTCATCATTGAAATATATATAGTACATATGTAAATACCTGTAAAATGAAAGTGAATAAATGAAGAAAATATGCTGAATGCTTTAAAAAATCTTTTTAACAAAAAAATTCTATAGAGTTTAATTTCTATATAGATATTAAATAAAACAAAATATAATTTCATTTTTTGGTGAAATTTTACCAGACAGTCAAATGCCAAGGTCAAGGTCATGAGGTCAAATATTCTGGTACCAACTGAAAGGTCTCTCCACAAGGAATACACATGCAAACTATGAAATGCATAACACTTACCATTCAAAAGATATGCTCAATGTTAAAGTTTTTATGCAGTTGTACACAGGCAAAGGTCAAGGTCACAAGGTCAACTATTCTGGTACCAGTTAAAAGGTCTTGCGACAAGGAATGCACATGCAAAATATGAAAGCCATATCACTTACCATTCAAAAGACATACCCAATGTTAAAGTTTATTATTTTTTTTAAAAAGTCCATCACATGTCAAGGTCATGAGGTCCAAAATTTTGGTATCGTCGAAAGGTCTTGCCACAAGGAATACACATGCAAAATATGAGAACCCTATCACTTACCATTCAAAAGATATACCCATTGTTAAAGTTTTTTGTAGACAAACAAACAGACAAACAAACAGACAGACCAACAAATTGATGTCTTGCCCGTCCCTACATGGTCACAAAATTTATGTGAAAACTCAAACTGACTAAATCAGAAAACTAAACATGTTTCCTAGACTGTAAAATTAGGATAACTGACAAAAGCAATATAGCACACTGTCATGTATCACCTAAAACCAAAATGCCTAATATCAGTGACCTACAACTGATAAATAGTGAAAAACAAAACATGTTCACTAGACCATGTAAATGAGGTCAAAGGCTAAAGCTAAATAGCAGGCTGTCATGTTCAATCTAAGACAAACCCAAATACCAAATATTGACCTTACATTAATAGATACTGGGAAACTTAACATGACCACTGGACCATGAAATTGAGGTCACAAACAAAAGCCATACAGCAGACTGTCATGTACTACCAAAGACCAACCTATATATCAAATATCACTGACTTACCACTTATAGTTACTGAGAAAATGACCTAATCCCAAAAACTTAACATGCTCACTAGACCATGAAATTGGGGTCAAGGACAGATGCCATATGACAGACTGTCATGTACTACCTAAGACCAACCTACATACCATATATCATTGACCCGCCAGTTACTGAGAAACTAAACTAAGCACAAAAATTTAACATGTTCATTGAACCGTGAAATTGAGGTCAAGGACAAAAGCAATATGACAGACTGTCATGTACTACCTAAGACCAACCTATATTTTACATGTATATATCATTGACCTACCACTTATAGTTAATAAGAAACTAACCACAAAAAATTTACATGTTCATTAGACCATGAAATTGAGGTCACAGACAAAAGCTGAATAGCAGACTGTCATGTACTACTCAAGACCAACCTATACATCAAATATTATTGACCTAACACTTATAGTTACTGAGAAAATGACCTATTCACAAAAACTTAACATGCTCACTAGACCATGAAATTGAGGTCAGGGACAAAAGCCATATGGCAGACTGTCATGAACTACTGAAGACCAACGTATATACCACATATCATTAACCTACCACTTATAGTTACTGAGAAACTGAACTAAGCACAAAAACTTAACAAGTTCATTGGACCGTGAAATTGAGGTCACAGACAAAAGCCATATAGCAGACTCTCATGTACTACTCAAGACCAACCTATATACCAAATATCATTGACCTACCACTTATAGGTACTGAGAAAATGACCTAATCACAAAAACTTAACATGAAAGTTTAGGTCGCCGTTGCCGCCGCCATACTTTGTAGGCATATGTCTCGCTTTCCGTGACTTTCGTCGCGGGCGAGACAAAAACTATATGCCCCCTGAATCTTCGATTCACGGGGGCATAAAAATTTTTAAAAATTAACCTGGTCACTAGATTGTGAGATTGAGTTCAAGGTCTAAGCCATATGGCAGACTGACATGTATTAACCAAGACCAAGCTATATACCAAATATAAATGACCTATAGCTTGAAGTTATTGAGAAACAGACTTAAGAAAAAAACTTAACCTGGACTTAAGAAAAAACTTAACCTGGGCACTGGACCATGAAATTGAGGTTAAGGTCAAAAGGCTTATGGCAGACAGACATGTACTAACCAAGACCAAGCTATATACCAAATATCATTGACTTCTAGCTTGTAGCTATCGAGAAACAGACTTCAGCAAAAAACCTTATCCTGGTTACTGGACTGCAAAATATAGGTCAAGGTCACATGACTTTGGGTCCTGCAGATAGGTAAGCCGTATGCTACCTATGGACCAAATATAAAGTTCCTACATCAAAAGTTAATATATAATAACTTGAGTTTACGCTGCCATAGCCATCATACTTTGTACGCCTTTCTCAGTTTCTGAGACATTCAAGGCAGGCAAGACAAAAATTAAAATTTTTGAGATTTGCCACTTTTGGGCCCCATTATCTCATGATTAGTTATGAGGCCTGAAATCCATTGACATGCTGCAGATTAAAATTTCCTCAGGAACAGACTTAAAGAAACCCCATCAAACCCAATCAATAATAAATATTCTATAGCTAATTATATGAAAACACTCAATTCGGCCCTTTTCAGCCTTTTTAAATAATGGGTGGGGCCACAATGTCCAAAACTAATCCAAGCCTTCTTTTTGTCTAAAGGAATATAGTATTAAAATTTCATAATGATTGATCAACTTGAAGTTAAGTTATTGACCAAAAACAAGTGTGTCTACAGATGACAACAAAGACAACGACAGACCATACCATTATACGACCTCAAATTTTTTTGCAGTCATATAAAAACTGAACACTCCAACATTATTTACATTTATTGACTCAAGATAAGCTGTCAACAATATTGAGATTGACTTAAGCTGTTCACCATATTACATTTAAACGATTGAAACTTTATGACTGGATGACTATATAAAAGCTGTTCATAACATTGTGGAACTGTTCCAAAACATTTAGTCATAATGACAGAAGCTATTCTTAAAATTGTGACCATTCATAACATTTGACTGAATAACATTGTGAATGACTTAATTTACTCATAACACTGCGACTGAATGACTGAATGTTCATAACATTGTGACTGAAGGACTGGATGTTCATAACACTGTGATTTAAAGACTGAAGCTGTTCATTACAAGCCTTAGATTACAGCATACCGTATAGCAGGTTATTTTCGCGTGTCAAAAATTTCGCAGATTTGAGTGGAAAATGTAAGCCAAAAATTTTAGCATTTTAAATTTTCGCGGATTATCAAAGATCCTATATATATCCGAAGGATACATAAAATTTTTGCTGAATTTAATTTCGCGATTCAAGTCCATCAGCGAAAATACGCAAAAATTAAAACCCTAGCGAAAATTACCCGCTATACGGTAATCCTATGTGTCAACTTGAAAGCTAAAGGAGTTTCTGGGGATCTAATTTGTGATGTAATAAAATCTACAATGTAATTTACACACCCAAATTAGCATTTTTGGTTGGCAAAGCTTAAAAGTTACCATTGTATACTAAAGGGATAGAATTTTCAATGTTTCTGTAAAATGCATATTTATCATTGAGAAATTCATATTTTTTTACCTATTTATCTTTTAAATATTTTTAGCGAATATATTTTCATTTGCATTTCAAACATGTGAAAAATTTGAAAAATTCATAAGGTTTACATTTCATTTGCATTTCAAACATGTGAAAAATTTGAAAAATTCATAAGGTTTACAAGTAACCTAATTCTATATGCATAGAGAATACGAAGTTGAATTTTTTTTTTTATATCCTGTAAATTTGTGAACATCACATAATTTAGATCAACAGGAATTTTCAAATTGTTACTGGTTAATTGAACATGACAGTTTTATGACTCTTATCAGTGACCACGATTTCTTGCCAACCAAAGGTAATTTTTCAAGCTTGTGACTTCATGGCGGAAAGTCCTATTCCAGAAAAAAGTGTTTGCAGGGGGCAGAACACCAAGGAATTGACACATTGGTAGAAGGTGAAATTTCAAAATGCTGTATATAACATACATATTCATCTGAATTTTAAATGTGTTGGTAGTACTCCTAATTTTCATATGCGTTCTGCCCAAAGAAGACATTCTTTATTGGAATAGCCCTAATATATTCTAAAACATGATGAATACAAACATTATTTCAGTCATTTATTTAAACAAACATCAAGTTTCTGCTGTTTCTACTTGTTTCATACGTAAAACAACGGGAACAGATGTACATGGAATCAGTCCTAATTCAGTGATCACCACGGAAACGAACTCAGGTGGGGTAACATCATACACAAGGTTTAACAATGTCAAAGAACTATAATCTCTCCAGTCAGATAAATATGGTGTTTTGTTGCCAATGGTAACAAGGTCATCTGGATCTCCTAAAAAACAAAGTAGAATGAGGATTATTTATAGCTTCACAAAGGCATTTTAGGGTTATATGGTCTGCAAGTCTCGACATGTGACCCCCTTGAAAATTCACAATGATATTACAATTTGAAAACATTTCCCGCCAAAACATTATGTTTTAGTATAATGACTTCCAAATTCTTGTTTGAAATGTCATCTTATTTTGAACAAAATGCAATTTCCAGTTACAATTTGTGTACCTGGAAGTTTCAAAACTGGACCAGACTTAGAGGCCCTATTCCATAAGGAACTTTACCATTTTATTCTCTCATGTAGATATACACAGTATCTGAGTTCTGGTATTTCTATGCACTAGTTGTTGTTTGTCCACCCTACTCTACAAACTTGACAAAGAATGTACCTCAAAAACAAAATTTCATGTCATTTCATCCTTTATGATACGAAATTTTCTTTATTGTGACGTATTGAAAATCAGTCTGGCAAATCCTGATACCAGAGCTCAGATATGCTCTATTTCTAGAGCTGTTTACCTATCAAGTGTAAATACAGTGAAACCTTAACTGAACCCTGACTAAACCTAAAACCTAAGTGTCTAAGCCAAACATGATGTGAAGACCCTTTCTATCAATTTCTTTTTATTTTGAACCTGTGTAAACCGAACACCTGTCTTAACCAAACAAAGTCCCATAGGTGTTCCGTTTAGACAGGTTTCACTGTATCTTTATTTCACAGCAGTGAATTATCCGAATTTTCAATAAGAAATTTTTACAAAACATAACATAACTTTTCAAATAGATCTTTAAGGATGAAGGTTCTCATTCCTTGGTTTTGAATGTTGTGTTTTTGGTTTCTGTGCTTTGTAGCTCTCTAACATCATTGTTTTCTATGTTATATTTTTTGCCATGTCTTAGGACTTTGATTTTTGTAAATACCACTCCTTTGTTCCTTCCGTATTCTACTGCCGTTGTTTCAAAGATTACAAAATTTTGGTTATGGTCTTCAAATGATTTGATCTGATCGGCACTGAAGACACATAAGATCGGCACTGAAGACACATAAGATCGACACTGAAGACACATAAGATCGGCACTGAAGACACATAAGATCGGCACTGAAGACACATAAGATCGGCACTGAAGACACATAAGATCGGCACTGAAGACACATAAGTTGTCAAAACAGCCATAATCAGAAACTAAATTTACAGTCACTTCAGTAATTTATTATATAAAGATGCATGGCTACTGCTTATTTTTATTTGAATGATTTGTTTTAATATGAAGAAGGAGTGCAACTGATTGCTTCTCTTTGCTGTTTTGTAAAATATCATTCCGCTAGCTATAGCCAGAATATGAAGCTTGGGGCTCGTTCGCTACACTTGCTTGCCCCTGTGCTTCATATTCTGGCTCACAGGTTGATATTGTACGATACATAGCTGTCAAGAGCCCGATAACATATGCATATACTGTAAAATGGATATTTTCGAGTGGTTTAAATTTTGTGAACTTCATTTGTAAGCCTATTCACAATGTTTTATTCTCATGATTCTCATTTACGTTTCATTGCATTTGTAATAAAAACAAAACTATGTGAGGGGTAATTTTCCAAATACGTGCAAATTGCAAAATTAGCGAAAATATTTTCCTTGCCAAAATTTCCCCTTTTAGTAAAGTGGAACCCATTAAACTGACACACTATAGGACCATAAAATTATGTCAGATTATTCAAGATGTCTGAATACTTAAGATTAAAAGGAAGCATTAAATAGCTGTCTTTTAGACCATAAAATTATGTCAAACTTCATAGGATGTTGGAATATTTAGGTGTCAGGTTAGACAGGTTTTTGTTGTAATAAATTGTGAGTCTTCAATGAAAAAATGGATGTCACCTGCACTGCACATAACCTTGTCAAAATTGATCTGGGAAACTCAAATTTCTAAGTTGATAAAAAGAAAGTAGATGCCAGACAGAACTGAAATCGGTAAGTGCAATTCGGAATTTCATACTTAAGTCACAAAAAAATTCCAAGTGGCTGTGTTTTGTAGTTGCTGAGAGAAGTGTTGAGAAATTTTTACCGTTGACAATATTTGCTGAAAATATTCCAAGTCTATATGATGTCTAACAGACCTATATGCGGTATGAACGGACAAAATCAAGTGATAATATTAATGTATCATTCATTATCAATTATAATATGAATTTTTTCCAACTCTATTCAAAATTTTTCACTTTCTTGAGAGCATTGCTTAGACAACTTTTGAGTCCAGTTAAGCTCTTTGATTGAGTTAATTAGTCCTTGGAGTAAAGGGGTTTTCTTTAAACATCTACAAGAATAAATATAGTATTTAAATTCTAACAAAAGTAGATTTTGTACCTTACTATATCGTGAATTTGTTATACCAAAAACAAGGATCTTTGTTATCATCTAAATTAAAATTATCATTTTCTGTCATCCAACATTCTAGATTCTGAAGAAGTGCTTGAACTTTTTGGTACTCCAAAAATAGATGTGTCATAGTTTCTGGATGATTGTTGCAAAAGGTTCATAAAGGGTTATTTATAAGTATTATTTTTGTTAAAAAGGAGTTTGTTGTGAGAATAAAGTGATTTATTTTGTATTGTAACCATTGTCGTTATAATTTTGAGTCATTTTGAAAGGCTTCTTATGGTTAAAACTAATTTCTACTTCATATATATTAAACATTTCCATTACATTTTCTTTTGTGGGTTGGATCAGACTGATTTCTAAATGTTCTATAAAGATCTTTTGAGCCTTTTTTGTTTTTCAAGAAATAACTAAATACCGAAGTTACTGTGAATTTATTTTCTGCATTTGCGCATTTCGACAACAAATGTCTCATCAGTGCAGATAAAATCTAAACGTTTGAAAGACCATAAAATCAAAGATGTTCAAAAACTGATAGAGAACAAATATCCAATATGATCTAAATGTAAAGCCAAAATCAGCTAAGGACACTGCTTTGCATGAGGGAGATACTCCTTAGTTTTCAACAAAATTAACAAAAATTTAAATATTGCAAGATTTCAAATAGAATCGGCTTTCAGGTCAGCACCAAAGTACTGACTACTGGGCTGGTGAATACCCTCGGGGACTAACAGTCCACCAGCAGAGGTATCGACCCAGTGGTAAGAAATAACTAAATACCGAAAAGAGAGATGTTTTGCAGTATGTATGGATAAAACATCTTTTGTTAGATCTGTATTGTCTTTGTGAAACTTTTCAGCACATTTTTCTACAGACTGAGTTAAACCATAGTATTTAAAAAAAAATGTTTTTATTTTTATATCTTTCTAGAGATTTTTCAAAAAGTATATATTTTACCATTCTCATCAAATTGATGATTAATAATGTTCTCCCCTTTTTTCAAATCAATTTTTATAAAATATCTTTGTATTGTCTTTTTAATAGTTGCTGAGAAAAGTGTTAAAAATTGATGGATTTGTTTTTAATAATTCGGACAGGTTCCATGGAACCTAGTGTCTCGCCTGCTCACTCCGCTTTCGTTATAATTTGCCTTATAAAAAATGTGGTTACTAAGAACTAAGAGCAAAAAATTGCTTGTCTTTGACTCAGTTTGGGAGAATCAGGAAATTTACGGAAATTGGAATCAAAATTTTTGAAATCTAAGCATTGAAAATTTTTGTTTTCATATAAATTCATTCAAAAAGCATGGTTGCTAACAAGAATTCCCAAAAACTGCTTGTCCTTGAGAGTTGCAGGAGATTTACCGAAATTGGAACCATATATTTGTATTCTTAGTTTTCAGAATTATCTCTAGTATGAAAAATTGCTAAAATATTTGATTGTATGCAAAAATTTCAAAAATTGTTAGTCTTGGACATTTTTAGGAAATTTAGCAAAGTTGGAACCGGAATAAAATCCTGAAAATTTATTGCTTATCTATAGACTATATTCAATAATTCTACATCAAATTTTAATTTCCTAAGTTCCAATTTATTTAAAAATTGTTGATATTATGGACCATTTAGTGAAAATTTAGTCAAATTCATTGATGCGGAAAATATATGTCAAGGTGACATAATTCTGATATGGATGTTGGTTACTACTAAAGATGTAACCACTTACCAATTATCATCTGTCTATGGCATGTAGGTGCGGAGATATAGTGGAAACATAAAACAAGAGTGGACCCTAATAGATGTCTCGCCCGTCCCTGCTTGTCGCTAAAACTACTAAAGAGCAACCTACAAGCCAAATATTATTACCATTCCACTTACAGTAATTAAGAAACTATTATAATCAGAAACACTCAACTTTGTTCACTAGACCATGAAATTGAGGTCAAGGTCAAAAGCCATATGGCAGACGGACATGTACTAACCAAGACCAAGCTATATACCAAATATCATTGACCTATGGCTTGTAGTTATTGAGAAA
>MJUU01054329.1:20252-31815 GCA_002080025.1 Modiolus philippinarum | reverse complement strand
AAGACCAAGCTATATACCAAATATCATTGACTTCTAGCTTCTAGTTATTGAGAAATGGACTTAAGCAAAAAAACTTAAGCTGGTCACTGGACCGCGAAATATAGGTCAAGGTCACATGATTTTGGGTCCGACAGATAGGGTTCGCCGTAAGCTACATATGGACCAAATATAAAGTTCCTACATCAATGGCTTCTGTATTAAAACTTGAGTTTACGCCGCCGTCGCCGTCATACTTTGCACGCCTATGTCTCGCTTTCGCGACTTTCGTCGCGGGCGAGACAAAAATTGATTGAAAAAATAAAGTCCAACAAATGGAAAATACGGAAAAATTTGAATTATCTTTTTTTGAAAAATATACTTGAGATTCCATAATTAAGTTGTACTGAATATTGTGTCAAAATTTCATTGATATTGAGCAAGATTTCAGAATTATTGAAGTTCAAAAAAAGTTTAACATTTGGGTTAACCAAATGTTGACGACAAGATCGACGACGCCGACAACGGAATCTATGGTCGCTATGTCTCGCCTTCACGACAGGCGAGACCAAAAGATAGCACCTGTTTTTCATCTATAGTGACAAGGTCATATCATTAGAAAGCGTGGCTATGCAAACTTTCTAAAAACACACCATCTCCTGTCTCAGTTGTTCTGTGACAAATAGATTTGGCTAAGTTGTGGAAAATGGAACGGGATAAAAGGCAAATATGTTAATATTGAGCAAAATGATGAAGGCCAACTTTAAGATATGGTAGAACTTCCATGACTTGAACTGTAATTTCTCTAATTCTTGTTCAAAATAAATACTTCCCAAATAATGTTAGATGAAATCAATAATCAACATGTTTAGAAATCGATCTCAATTGCTGATTGGTCAATCAGTGTCAATTTCTAGAAATAGTGCAACCGGATGTTGATGAAATTAACACCTGCATCATTGTCTAGCGAACTGGTTTTTGCATTTTTATGGCTAAGATATCTCAATTTATTGATAATATGACATTTTTATCAAAAATATTACACTTAACACCTCTTTCAATGAAAGCCGCAACGATGATAGCAACAAAATGGCGGCAGACTTGAGACTTCAGACTACGGAGATCACTTTACCTCAAATAAATTGAGTAGGAATTAGAGAAAAAATCTCTTAACATTGTTTTCCCGTTTATTATGATAATTTCTCACATCTCGATAGTTAAATTTTCACATTTTAAAGTTCTCGGATAAACCTCGAACTTTAACATGTGAAAATTTACTTATCTCGATGTGAGAAATAAACGTAATAAACTGGAAACAATGTTAGAGACTATATAACTCAAACACCATGGATGTCTCAAACCCCCTTTCTGGTCCCTTAGTTCAAATTTAAACATAGTTTGACCTCCATAGCTTGAACAGCCTTCTAACTCGAACTGTTTTCATTGGTCTCTTTAGGTGTTCGAGCCATCAAAGTCCGACTGTATGTAGAAAGAAATGTTAACAATCATATTTATCTTTCTATTGACTGGGATCAACTCCAGATAAGTGTTTTTGCATGTACAAGTATTTATCACGACAGTTCTGGAATAAATGTAACAGTTTTTTCCATAGTTTTAACAAAGTGCATTTGCTTAAAAATAAGCATTAGGGCTATTCCATTAAAATGGATGTGTGTGTGTGTGTGTGTGTGTGGGGGGGGGGGGTAGGAAGGGAAGTTTAATGATCGGACATAGGTCATAGGTCATTCTTAGCATCTTCCCATTAGTTTTATGTAAAATTATCAAAAAACAGTTTGTTGGTTGTGGGGGTACTTTGAAAGTCCCTTCCTACCTACCCGCATCCATTTTAATGGAATAGCCCTTATTAGTGGAGCGGATAGCTGGTAAAATAGTTCTCTTGGTGATACAAGCATAAAATTTTGCATACAGATTCTCTTAATCATACCAAATCTAATCATGTCAAATAATTGAATAATATCTCTAATTTTGCAATTACCTCCCTTGGCTTATACCTTCATGACTTAAATGCTGGTTTATTGGTCACATTACAAGTCAATTACAGTAAAGTTAGTTCTGAACAATTAATTACAGACCAAAATTTACTTAATGTTGTTATCTATTATTAATATGTGTAATCTTGCCAAACAAGTGGATTTCTTTTCAGAATTAATATGCATTTGTTTACAATGATGAGATAAAAATACAGTGATTTTCCCTTTTTTTCTTTGAGTATTTTAAGAAATCTGGGAGATGATAAGTCTTTAAATTGTAGAGGTTCAGTAAATGTGTTCAGGTTGAATGCTTAGTTGGTTGTTTGATCATATTTCATGATTTTCAAAGTAGTGAAACTCTCAGCTTGTTTGTCTGTTTACTTATTTAAGAATTGAATGCAATATTTTGAAGTTTCATTGGGATATGAAAGGGTTGACCAAAGCACATTTTTAATGAAGCGCGGTAGCGCTTCATGTTGAAAATGTGCGCACGGTCAACCCTTTCATAGTCCTATGAAACTTCAAAATAGTGCATTCAATTCTTATAATTACATTTTAAACCCGAAATATAAAAAACAACTTTATTTATAAGGAAGTACATCATGTACATTGGGATTCTATTTTTACAAATCCATCCGCCACGTGAACACGTGGTCAAATGTGTTTCATGGGAATTGCAACTTCACATTGATATGCCACGTGATCGATGTTCACCTATCAAACTGACGGAATTCAAATGAATATTCATGAAATGTAATTATATGAATTTAAATGTACAGTGAAACCTGTCCAAACCGAACCCCTCTGGGACTGAAGATTTTGTTTGGTTTAGACAGTTGTTCAATTTACACAGATTCAAAATATTTAGATATTGATACAAAGGGTCTTCATATCATGTTTGGTTTAGACAGATTTTCAGTTTAGTCAGGGTTCGGTTTAGACAGGTTTCACTGTATTAATACTGTTTGTGGATTAATCATACTAACTGCATACCAATGAATTGAAGTACTTACCAAGTTCATTAAATACAAAGCTGTCTGTCTGTCCCCGTTCACAGAACTTGTACGTCTCACAACAGACTAGTACAGATACATTAAATGACTTTGCCACTAAAGCTAACTGTGAACTTCCTACCCTGGACATGACACAGCCATTAGCCAGTAAGGCATGAGCTCCTAGAAATACTTTTGTTGCCTAAAAATATAATTAAAAATTTTATTATTTAAAAATGAGACAAATCTAGCTAGATTTCTTAGGATGTTTGCTGGTCATGTTTGACTTCAGTAAGATTTAGGAACTCCTTTGGTCATATCCATCCCAAAGCATTAAAGTATTAACTTGATCACTGACGCTTTTTTCACTTTATTAGAGACATACATGTATTTTGAAGCATGTTGACAAAGTTTCATTAAATTCTACTGGTTTTGTCTCATACTTTCATGAATAAACATTGCTTGATGTTTTAAAAATGCAAAAAAAAAGTTCACAAGAGTTAAGTTTCCCAACAAATTTTGAAATCGCCTCCATCTATAAAAGAAGATATTAAAGCCATACCTTTATTTTCATTTCCTACCAAAAGTAACATATTTACAGATTATGAACTTAGTAACTCAGAAGTTTTTATACTGTTTGGTAGGGCTGTTTCAGGAAAGTTCAATCTACAAAATATTTTTGATTTGCTCAGGTTTCTTTACATGAAAGCTCACACCAAGAGAAATTTAAAGAAAAAAATCCCATTGAAAGACCATGAAAAGTAAAAATTTAACATATTATGAAAAATTGCAATTTTGGCCCCTTTGACTCCTTCTTACTCGGAAATTGCAAGAGCTATGCCAAATCTGTTGACATGCTACCAAAAGCTTATAACAAGAGGAAGTCACATTAAAATCTGATGTAAAATTTAGATTTTACATAAGTTGAAACAGCAATTTAGGCCCTTTTGATCCCTTTTAGCCTGGAAACATTAAGACTTGAGACAAGTTCAATGATATAGTCTTAAAAGCTCATAACAAGATAATCAAAAGAATAAATCCTGTTGAAATCTGATGAAAAATAAATACTTTACATTTTTGAAAAATTGTATTTTTTTGGCCCTTAAGAGCGAATCCAAATCCATTAACATAATGCCAAAAACTTACAACAAGAGGAATCCAAAGACAGAAAAGATTTTAATAAACGCTTTGGATGATAAAAACAGGACTATCATAGACAATTCACTGTGAGAGTTTTAACATCTTTTCATTGAAATAGAGGGAACTTTTCCACCTTGCATGAATCTTTATGTGTATATATTTTTTATTTTTGACTTTTAAATTTTTCTTTTTCTATTTTTTTGCTTCAGTATTGGTTTGCTGATGTACTGCATTATAAACATGCCAATCTGTACAATGAAACATTCAAAAGAATCCCTGAAAGAAATAGGACAGATTTGTGAATATCTATTTTTCTTCAGGTCTTGATTGTCTGGAAAGGGGGTGTAATCATCTCTTAGGTGGCCCAATCTTGTTTTTTTTTTTATAGAAAATAAAAACTACAGGAGACTGTGTCAAATGAACAAATAAAGAGATGTGGAGTAAATGCACATGGGACAAAATCTCTATAAACACACAGAAAGACCAAGCAAATGGAACAATTTTTTCATTGTTGTTCTTCATCTTGAAGTCAACATGAGGTCTTCAACAAAGAGCAAACACTCCTTCCTCATGGTAAGTTCAAGACAGCCCCTAGCACTGGTTTGAGTGGAATTCACATGCTAAATGTTGAACAAAGCTACATCCATGAATCAATTTTGCCATGGATGCAGGGTAGTCAACAATCATAACACACCAGGCAAAGTACTCTTACAAACACTGTCATCCGTTGCCTGACAAAGGGACTAATAGACAATACAACATATAAGGGATTACAGGGCACTCATCGAGTTGATTGAAAAAAACTTGGCAAGTAAAATTGAGAGATGTGGGCAAAAAATATACAGATGGCCAGAAAAATAGTTTAATAGTTACAAAACAAAAAAGTCAAATGTTTGATTTTGATAGTGCATACATAGGAGAAATTTTCACATGAACAAGTACACCATGACAGACAAAATAAAAAGAGAATACACCTCAATTGTTTTAGGGACTCAACAATGCACAAGGGACAAACTCCACCGTATAATGAATAATAAAGGTATATGGAGTTAAAGCCATAAAAGGATATCCTGGCAATAGGGTCTGTAAATCTCGTCATGTGACACCAAGAAATCAAGATAAAATTGCAATTTGGAAATGTTTCCTGCCAAAATATGACATTGCAGAATTATGACGTTCAATTTTTTCGCTTTAAACGTCATATGTTTTTGTTTAAAATGCAACTTCTGGGTACAAGTTTTGGTCCAAGAAGTTCCAAAATGAAACGAGACTTACAAAACCCTATATTTTCTATTGTTGCTGAATATATGATTAACTTAAATTATCTTCCCTGTTAAATAAGGAACAGCAGGAATATTACTCCAAGAACATCTTCAGAATTTTACATTTCATAAAAATTCAATGAACCATTTAAAATAAAATGTACTGAGAAGATACTTCATTCTTTTCAATAAAAATTATACAAGTTTATGAATCATCTCCCCTTCAAAATTTTGAACAGCAATCATATTACTTCATGCACATCTTCAGGTTGTTAACTTCAACTGATTATAGTTTTGTCAAAATTCAATCAGGAGTTTAAGGGGATATGCACTGACAAGGTACATGGAAGACAGACAGACAGACCCAGGGATGTACCTTCATGTTTGAGTGTATATGTGTATCATGGCCAGCTAGGCCCTGGCACATGGTAGTTAGTAGCCTAGCTCAGTGTATATTCTATTAGCTATATGTCTCATTATAATGTTAGAAATTTTGGCAGCCAACTGGGCTACTGGTCCAAAACTTCTAGTGGCACAGGCAGATTTTTAGGGGCCATGGGCTACTGGGCCCCTGGGTAGATTCATCCCTGATACCCCTCATTTTCGGATATCAAATGGCCAAACTAAGTAGTACAAACCTCTTGCATGGCATAAGATACAGCATTAATTAACACATAGGAACATTTGACTCCAGCTCTAACCAATCTTCTCAACATCTCCTTTCCTAAAAAATACATTTAATATGAATTTTGATGACGAGTTGTAATTAAGAATTGAATGCAATATTTTGTAGTTTCATTGGAGTGTAAAAGCGTGGACCGTAGCACATTTTGAATGAAGCGATTTTGAATGAAGCGCGCTAGCGCTTCATGTGAAAAATGGGCTATGGTCCACGCTTTTACACGACAATAAAACTACAAAATATTGCATTCAATACTTATAATTACATTCTGTTAATGTTATGCAAGTGTTCACGCAAGATAATTTAATGAAAATCGTCGATATTGCACCATTTCATTGTCTAGATTATTCCGCTGTCTTTGTTCACTTTTGTGGTTGTCAAGGACTCGAGTGCTCGTGTAGTTTTACTGACTGATAAAACACAGTGACAGAAATTATCGGAAGTATTGTAACCAATCAAATAAGATGATTTCCATACAAAGCAGAATAAATGCAATTATTGTGTCTCGTCTTTTCAAATGTGTCACTTATCTTAGCCATGATCCTTGATATTAGTCCATTGTGGAAATTTCAAGTTTCGGCCAGACCTGTGATTCAAGATTATTTTTTTTACTTTGTACTTTAATGAGCATTTGTTGTCACTGTCTACAAGCTTTCAATAGCAATTGCTGTTGAGTTGCTCCAGACACTACTGCAATTGAGAGTAAGTTTGGTGTTCCATAAAACCGATTAGCCCACAATTTCTTTTTTAAATGCCTGTACCAAGTCAGGACCATATGAGTGTGGTTGATAATTGTTTTTGGTGGTTTTGCACCTGCCCTTTATTTTTCAGCTCTTGACAGTTCTGTTTGATAATTTTGTTATTTCCCTTATGAATGTCCTCACTGTATAAAGATACCTGCAAACCTAAACTTAACCAAACACAGAACTTGGTCTCTTGAAATACCGAAATTTCATTCATTTTTTGGAATCCTCCCAAAATGTATTGGATAATTAAATTAGTGTTATAAAATTAATGGGCTTTACACTTGTGTCGCCTGAACTACAGTAGAGCCATTTTTTTGGCCAAGTGAACCTCTAAATTTGCAAAATTAAAATTTAAATCTAGATTATGAGAAAAAACATGTCCTGCAAATTTGTTTAGAATATGAATTACAGCTTTGAAGGCTTGCAGATTTACAAGATGAATTAATATGTAAATAGTTTGTTTAGTTTAAGACAAATATTTTCATGAATTGGAAATCAAAATACATGTAACTTGATTTCAATAATGGAAAATTTCCTGAAAGTCTAAAAACCACTTAATTTTGGAATTCTACCTTAGCTAGCAACCATACTTAAATAATTTGTTTCTAATGGAGCAAACATTTTCACTAATAGAATTTGATTCCAATTTTAGTAAATTTCCTGAGAGTCTTAAAGACCACTTATTTTTAGAATTCTACCTAGCAAAGTGATCTACAGAATAAGATGCAAAATTTCTTATATGAATGAAAGATATACTGATCTTTGAATTTGGTCAAATGTAAGTAAAAATTTCTTTTCTAAGATATGATTTTCAATCATCAACATCCCTAAACACAAAAGGAAACTACTGCTTTCCCCTTTAAAATACATGTACTTTCCATGTCATGTCAGTCTATTTGTGATGTTTCTTTATTGTTTCTGTTGTGGATCATAGAAACAAATAGTTCTGATTGGTCATTTACCAAGTACAGATAAGTTCACATGAGCTTGTCTTTACTGGTAGTCTTACCTCGGAAATACAGTCTAATTTTGTTGGCTTGAACACCCAAGGGACCCATGAAAACAGTTTGAACTAGATGGTTGTTGGAAGCATCAAGGTTGAGCTGCGTTTAAGTTCAAACAAACGCTCTAGAAAAAGGGTTCTAGACATCCATGGTATTCGAGTTATTGGGTCTGTAAGTCTTGTCCAATTTCGGAACTTCCGGGTACATTTTTTGTACCTGGAAGTTGCATTCTGCACGATTAGATATAATGTTCTAAACAACAAGAGTTGTCAGAAGACAACATAGCTCGCCGGGGATTCCAGTAACCTCAATGCACAATAAATTCGATAGGAAGCTTTCTTCACAAGAAAGTCACATATGAAATATAAACACCCTATCACTAAACAACTTAATTCTAGAAGCAAAATTAAAGTTTTTAAAAAAATTGTCCTCAGGGCAAGGTCAAGGTCAAAATGTCTATAAATATGGTACCATTAGAAAGCTCTCATCAAAAGAACGTCACATAACAAATATGAACATCCTACCACTAAACATCTAAATTCTAGAAGCAAAGTTAAAGTTTTTAAAAAATTGCCCTAAGGGCAAGGTCAAGGTCAACATGTCTACAAGTATGGTTCCAGAAGAAAGCTGTCATCATAAGGAAGTTGCATACCAAATATGAACACCCTACCACTAAAAGTTTACCTTCTAGAGGCATGGTTAAAGTTTTTCAAAAATTGCCCTCAGGGCAAGGTCAAGGTCAAAATGTCTACAAATATGGTACCACTAGAAAGCACTCATCATAAGGAAGTTACATACCAAATATAAACACCCTACCACTAAAAGCCTACCTTCTAGAGGCAAGGTTAAAGTTTTACAAAAATTGCCCTCAGGGAAAGGTCAAGGTCAGAATGTCTACAAATAAGGTACCACTAGAAAGCTCTCATCATAAGCAAGTCATACACCAAATATGAACACCCTACCACTAAAAGCCTACCTTCTAGAGGCAAAGTTAAAGTTTTTCAAAAATTGCCCTCAGGGAAAGGTCAAGGACAAAATGTCTACAAATATGGTACCACTAGAAAGCTCTCATCATAAGTCCCGGTGAGCTAAAAAATTAAACATCATACTGTGAAAGTACTTTTATTCGTGGACATCAGTTTTCGTGGATTTCATAAAAATCACTATTTTGTGGGTACTTAAATTCGTGGTTTCTGATTTTTCTGCATTAAAACTCTAGGGACAAAATGCATTTCGTTGGGAACTTAATTTCGTGGTTTTGATGAGCCACGAAATCCACGAAAATTGGAACCCCATGAACAAAAGTACTTTCACAGTAATCCAAAAACGTCATATTTTGGCAGGAAACGTTTTAGAATTTCAATTTATCGTAAATTCTCGGCGTCACATGATGAGACTTACAGACCCTATTGCAGTTTCAGCCATCAAAGATCAACTGTGGCTACTTATATATGGAAGAATATCCCCCCTTACCTTCCATTCTAGGCCGTCCATCAATAACAATGACTCTAAAATTAATTCCCTGTTTATGTGCTGCAAGAAGAACTTTCAGAACCAGTGATGAACTGAAAAAGAAACAAGATATGTTTGTGAAACCCAGGTCACAAATTTCATGATTACCTCTTAAATATTAATGATTTCTGTAATAATTTTACTGTATATAGTGTCATATAAGTTATATGTTGCCATATGAAATTTCTGAGATGTCAAAAAACTTGCAAATAAAGCAAAAAGTAATTACCATGTACTTGCTTAGGGCTGTTCCAGAAAAGTTGATATGGGACCCTTTGAAGGCCCTTTATATAAATTTTTGTGGGTGGTTGTGTTTTCATCATCTTTTTGCATTGTACATATGGAATGAAATTCTATGGGTGGTGGGGGTGAATGGCAAGTGCCTTCAAAGACCCCATGTCCATTTTTCCTGAACAGCCCTTATAAAAATAATACATGTAGCTTATAAAGTATTTAAAAGTTTCTTCACCAAAAAAAGTAAGTAAAACATCCTTATTTCATGATAAAAATCTAGGGTTTCAAGTGCAATAACTCATGCAAAAATTAATGAATCTACACAAAATTCAAACTTGGTCTGTAACCATGGTGACTTGCCAAGGTAAACTCATATATTAAATATCAAGTTATAATGCTAATAACTGCAACATTATATAAAGGGCTACGCCGAGCGCAGCATGATACGACCGCAACATGTCGACCACTGAAATTTGAACAAGTGTTAATTAAAATGAATGTGGACACAGTAATTTTCTGGACACAATCAGGACATTTGCTTGACACAATCAGGACATTAACACATTAAAATAAAATATTTTACATATTTCTAAAAATTGCAATTTGGGCCCCTTTGATCCTTTATAGCTTGAAATCGGTAAGAGGTATTCCAAATCCGTTGGCATACTACTGAAAGCTTACAATCATATCCCTCATATCTCGGAAAGGAAACAAGTCATCAAAAAATCTGTAGATGCAGTGCTTATTAATTTTTAAAATGGAATCCATTGCAAAAAAACTGCATCAAAATTGGACTAAAAATAAAAAAAATATAATTTTTGAAATTTGCCCCTTTTGGGCCCCCTTTATCTCATGAACGGTACATGCGATGTGAAATCCGTTGGCATACTGCAGATTGGAAATTTCCTAAAGTCGGTTTCACTTCCTTTAGATAATGGAAATCTCACGCTTTCAGCTTTATTTCAAAACCGATCTTTATCATATTTGGTATGTATATCAAGAATGATCATACATAACTGAAAAACGTTGAATTCGCCGTTAACGACATGCACAAAAGTCTGCAGTCATGTGCATTTTTACAATTTTTTTCAAACAGGTGAAAATTTCTAAGTGTTGGATTGTTCTATTTCAAGGGCAACCAAGTAACTTGGTGAATTAGATGATCCGAGTTGACCTACCTAATAATAGCAAGGTGTACTCGTTCGGGGTTAACAATTGTTATCCACAGACTTTTTGTTTGTAAACACCGAATAGAAAGTAGCAGTACATTATCAATTTATTTCAAATATTTCTTCTGGGTTTAATGCATGCATATTTCAATTACATGTTTAAGTATTTTGTTGAGTTAAATCATTTACGGGTATGTTTTTTCTTAAATCAAAAGGGGGTCCAAGCACATGGTAAAAGCCAAAGTGAGACTTGTTTATGATATACCTATTTCAGAATGGTCCAGTCTAGTCGATAATTGTGCGCGGAAAATATCATCCATTTAAAAGCATGGGGCATTTTTAAAAAGTATTTTTTCTTTCAACATGTATTGGAAATCATCAAATTAAACAAGGTTCTAGAAGTGTATAATATTTTTACACAAGAGTGGACCCTAAAAGATGTCTCGCCCGTCCCTGCTTGTCACTAAAACAGTCATGTACTACTCAAGAGCAACCTACAAGCCAAATATTATTACCATACCACTTACAGTTATTAAGAAAATATTCTAATAAAACACTCAATTTTGTTCACTAGACCATGAAAATGAGGTCAAGGACAAAAGCCATATGACAGACTGACATGTACTAACCAAGACCAAGCTATATACCAAATATCTTTGACCTATGGCTTGTAATTATTGAGAAACAGACTTAAGCAAAAAAACTTAACCTGGTCGCTGGACCGTGAAATTGAGGTCAAAGTCAAAAGCCATATGGCAGACAGACATGTACTAACCAAGACCAAGCTATATACCAAATAAAGGGCTACGCCGAGCGCAGCATGATACGACCGCAGCATGTCGTCCACTGAAATTT
>MJUU01054328.1:215152-229242 GCA_002080025.1 Modiolus philippinarum | reverse complement strand
CAATTTTTTTACACATAGACTTAAATTTGAAATGACTAAGAGATGGAAATTGGTTCATCCCAGGCATTGCCTTACTTAAAACAGTAATACAACCATACCAAGATGGAATTTTTGACTCGTGTAAAGATTGAGACTCGAGATATGCACACTGAAGTAAAGGGAAGGATGAACCCAAATTTTCTAATCTATACCAGTATCTGATCATGGCTTTTACTATATCAAAATGTAAAGGAAATCTCCCCAACTCTGATAACGTAGCTAAATTTGTAGCTTTTTTACTAACACCAAGTAAAAATTTACAAAACTTCAAATGTAACTTCTCAGACTTTAAGTTTTAAAAAGCATCATCAATAGATGGATGATCACAAATTAGTTTAGACATAATCCCATAGATTTTAGCGTTGATACCACCAAGGTCAAGGTCACAGTTGCTAAAAATAGATTAGTATTACATATAAGACTGTTTCTCAGATTATTTGTTGGAACTACACATTATATCAAAACCAAACCAGTTCCAGTGCCTATTTATCACAGGAGAAAGATCCTTTCTAATAATATTTGATAAATATATATTGTATATAGTTATGCCTTTAATAATTTATGGGTTTCGATTGCAAGGAGGAGGGGGCATCCGTGTCCCATGGACACATTCTTCCATTTTTTTTCATCTTGTACCGTTTTTCAGGTAAAAGGAACATACAACTCTAAGGTGGGGGACCTTGAGCACTGCTCTATTTTTTTGGAATCAATTTTGAAATTTATTCTCACTTTTCTGGACTTAGGAACTTAGTCATTTTTTATCGACATTTTTAACAGCAGGTACATGTACCTATTTTGTGAAATCAACTCCTCCTACAGTTTTCAACCTAGATCTTTAAAACTTTACAGAATGTTGCTATATATATTGAAGATGTGCACCTGACTTTTTGGAATCATTTTGGAAATTTTTTCTCACTTTTCTAGACTTTGGAACAAAAACCCCAAAACGCAATCCAGCCATTTGAGTCTTTGACCCATTTTTAGCTCACCTGGCTATGCCAGGGTGAGCTTTTGCCATCACTTGGCGTCCATCGTCCGTCCGTCGTTAGCTCACTTTCAAAAATCTTCTCCTCTGAAACCACTGGGTCAAATGGAACCAAACTTTAACTGAATCATCACTAGGGTATCTAGTTTCAAATTTGTTATTTTGTATGTCTTAGGTCAAACAACATGGCTGCCGTTACTAAAAATAGAACATAGGGGTAAATTACAGTTTTTGGCAAATAACTCAGAAACTGTTACAGATATCAAAAATCTGACAGGAGTAAAAATGATCAGCATGAGAAGATCTACCCATGCTAAAATTTTGAAGAAAATCTGACAACCCGTCTAAGAGTTATTGCCCTTTTTTTCGTAAAATTTTCAAAATTTTGATGTTTTTTATTTTTTATTGAAAAAACTATAACAGATAGAGGTTAAGTTTAAATTGCAAAAATGTTCAGCATGTTAAGATCTACCCACATGGATATTTTGAAGATAATCCAAGTACCTATATATGAGTTGTGGTCCTTTATTGGTCAAATTTTTCGTGATTTTTTACTATACATGCATGTCCTATATTTCAAAAATGCTTTGAGATAGAGGTCAAGTTTAAAATGCAAAAATGTTCAGCATGTTAAGGACTATATTTTATTGAACACATTCAAGTTTTCCAACCACTTCCAAGATGGCCGCCAGCGGAGAACTTAGTTTACCATTTGACCTAATGGGAAAATTCATACAAAGAACTTCTTCTTGAGAACCACTGAATGGATTTGAACGAAACTTGGCATGAATGATGCTTATGAGGTGCTGACGAAGTGTTGTACTTTAGTGCCGATCCATCATCCAACATGGCCGCCAGCGGGGATCTTAATTTTAACATTGGACCCTATGGGAAAATGCATACAAAGAACTTTTACTTTAGAACCACTGAATGGATTTGAACCAAACATGGCATGAATGATGTTTATGAGGTGCTGACCAAGTGTTATTACTTTAGTGCCAATCTGTCATCTTACATGCGGACTGCATTGGACCCTATGGGAAATGCACACAAAGATCTTCTAGAGAACTGCTAAATGGATTTAAATCAAACATGACATGAATGATGCCTGTCAGGTGCTGACCAAGTGTCACCAGCTGTGAACTTAAGTTAGCAAAAGATCTTCTTCTAGAGAACTGCGTAATCCAAACTTTGCTTATGAGAAGCTGACCAAGTGTTGTTAATTCAGTTCTGATCCATCATCCAACATGGCTGCCAGCAATGGGGAAATGCATACAAAGATATCATGGAAAACCATTGAATGGATTCAATTTAAACATTGCATAAATGAAACTTGTGAGATTTTGATTTGACCAAGCTTGTTACTTTGGTGCTGATCCGTCTTCCGACATGGCCACCAGTAGCAAAACATAGTTAACATTGGGCCCAGTGGGAAATGCATAAAAAGATCTTTTCCTCTGAGACTGCTTGAACAATTTCAGTAGAATTTTGATATGATAGTCCTTATGTGACCCTCTTCAAAGTTTTATGTTAAATAGCTGCCAGCAGGGAACATAGATTAACTTAGTCCCTTAAGTTTGGAAACTGCATTCAAATATCATCTCTGAAACTGCTTGAACAATTTTAATTAAATTTTATAAAAAGTTTCTGATTCTTATGTACATACACCACCAAAGACAGACCATCAATTTGGAATTATAGTGCTGCAGGTCCCAGGTGAGCGATACAGGCTCTTGAGAGCCTCTTGTTTTCAAATTTGGTCTTATTTTTTACTAAAAAATTTCAGTGTTAGGTGTTAATAAGTATAATAGAGTCTTTGAATCTTGATAGAATTACATTAAAATTGACATTTCTGCATAAAATGAGCAGATGTGTAACAGGCTGTTGGAATTTTGATTCTGGTTCCAACTCGGGTAAATTTCCTGAAAATGTCGAAGATCAATAATTTTTGAAATTTTTGCATCTGATTACAAATTTTAATAATGTTTAAGTATCAATCATAATTTTGAACACTAAAGAATTAAATAACATGGTTCCAACTTTGGTAAATTTCCTGAAACTCTTCAAGACAAGCTATTTTAGAAATTCTTCTGAGCATCAATGCTATTTGTATCGCCCGCGACGAAAGTTGCGGAGAGCGAAACATATGCATACAAAGTATGGCAGTGACGGCATCGTAAACTTTCATGTTAAGTTTTTGTGATATGTCATTTTCTCAGTAAGTATAAGTGATAGGTCAATGATATTTGGCATGTAGGTTGGTCTAGAGTAGTACATGACAGTGTGCTTTATGGCTTTTGTCTGTGACCTCAATTTCACGGTCCAATGAACATGTTAAGTTTTTGTGCTTAGTTTTGTTTCTCAGTAACTATAAGTGATAGGTCAATGATATATGGTATGCAGGTTTGTCTTGGGTAGTACATGACAGTCTGTCATATGGCTTTTGTCCTTGGCCTCAATTTCACGGTCTAGTTAGCGTGTCAAGTTTTTATGATGAGGTCATTTTCTCAGTAACTATAAGTTATAGGTCAATGATACTTGGCATATAGGTTGGTCTTGAGTAGTACATGACAGTTTGTCTGTGACCTAAATTTCACGGTCCAATGAACATTTTAAGTTTTTGTGCTTAGTTTAGTTTCTCAGTAACTATAAGTGGTAAGTCAATGATATATGGTCTATAGGATTGTCTTGGGTAGTAAATGACAGTCTGTTATAAGGCTTTTGACCTTGACTTCAATTTCATGGTCTAGTGAGCATGTTAAGTTTTGTGATTAGGTCATTTTCTCAGTAACTGTAAGGGGTAGGTCAATGATATTTGGCATATAGGATGGGCTTGGCTAGTACATGACAGTCTTTTATATGGCTTTTGTCTGTGACATCAATTTCATGGGCCAGTGATCATGTTAAGTTTCCCAGTATCTATTAATGTAAGGTCAATAATATTTGGTATGTAGGTTTGTCTTAGATGGAACATGACTGCTATTTGGCTTTAGCCCTTGACCTCATTTTCACGGTTCAGTGAACATTTTTTGCTTTTCAGCATCTATCAGTGGTAGGTCACCAATATTTTTCATTTTGGTTTTGGGTGATACATGACAATTTGCTATATATTGTTTTTGTCAGTTACCCTAATTTCACAGTCAAGCCACCATGTTAAGTTTTCTAATTTAGTTAGTTTGAGTTTTCACATCAATTTTGCGACCAAGTAGGGAAGGGCGAGACATTAATTTGGGTCCACACTTGTTTAATAAATTTGAATCAAAAACATTATTAATAATAAAATTGCAAAAGTTTTTGATTCCAATTTTGGTTTAAAATCCTGGACCTCTAAAAGACCAGTTATTTTTTGGAATTGTACCTAGCAACCGAAACTTTTTCAGTTCCTTTCATTTATAATGATCATTTTCAAAAGTCAAATTGCAAAAATCTTTTATTCTTATTTTGGTAAATTTCCTGAAACTCTCAAAGACCTACTATTTTTTGGAATTCTATCTTGCAACCATAATTTTTTCAGTTCCTTTCAGTTATAATGATCATTTTCAGAAGTCAAATTGCAAAAATCTTTGATTCTTATTTTGGTAAATTTTCTGCAACTCTCAAAGACCTGTTATTTTTGGGAATTATACCTAGCAACCATATCTTTTACAATTCCTTACAGCATGAATAATTATTTTCAATAGTGAAATTTCCAAAATCCTGGATTTCAGTTGTGGTAAATTTCATGAAACTTTAAAGACCAGTTATTTTTTGGATACTTTTTTGCAAACATTTCATTGAAAACAGTCATTATACAAAAATTCTTGATTCCATTTTTGGTATGAGAGTCTCAAAGACCAGTTATTTTTTGGAAATCTACTTAGCAACCTCATATAAATATAAGCCAAATTATAATGACAATGTACTGAGTGGGCGAGACATTAGGTTCTGTGGAACCTTTACGAATTTTTTTATTTTTTAGACAAAGAATGATAAAAACATTGGATTTTCACACTTAGATCAACTGACACCAAAAGAAGTAGCAACAAAAACAGTAAAACTACTTCCTGCTTTATGTAATCACCTAGAGGCTACAAGTGGCTTTTTTCAGGTTAGTAAACTACTTAATGCCTATTATGGTCCTTTTCTAACATATTCCATTTAATGTTAATTTAACAATGTACATGTTGTTGAGAATTGATAAACAACATTTGATAAATTATGGAATCATTGAAAAATTATGTTGATAACTAAGATGGGTAGATTATATATCCTTCATTATCGTCTTTCTCTCCGCCTTTCTCAGCCTGCAGAGCCTTTACACAAAAGCCATATCCGCTTTACCCAAACATATCAAGAGGTTGACCTGGAGTTATCAAGGCAATTCTCCCAATGTTTGACAAGCAATATCCTTTAAATATATATTCATTGGATAAAGAATCTTTTATATTTTTTGTTTTTAATTTTGTAAACAAATAACCTTCAGCAATGCACAAAATAAAAACAAGATGTTCAAGAAAGTACGTAAACTAGATCGCTGATAATTTCAGCAGAGCCACCATTTTGTTTACATTGTGACGTCATAAAAGTTCCTAGGAACTTGAAGACAAATGTAAACAATGAGAGATTCTGCAATGACAAAACTAACTTTATTTCAATTTGCTAACATGGTCAAATAAAAAAATATCTAAATTTAAAAACGTTAGCGGACAAAAAATATTATGAAGTCATAAAATAGCTACAAAATATTTCCCATTTTGTATAAAAAATAAAGGAACCTCATTTCCTGCACAACCTTGGGAGAATTTGACACAAAACCTAATTTACTATTGTATAGAAATAAGAAATAAAAGACGATAAACATGTTATCTGAATTTTGAAATCTGGAATATTGTAAAATATCATCCCGCTCACCAGAATATGAAGCTTGGGCTCACTCGCCCCTGTGCTTCATATTCTGGCTCACGGGATGATATTTTACGATATAAAGATGTCAAAATCCAGATAACATATACATATGCTGCCTTACTGTGACAGGAATTTTGAATGTGACATCAAACAAAATGGTGTTTGGGTGATTTTCTTTTATTCTAAAACTAAACGTTAAATGTTCGAACTCTTTTCCATTAGTGGGAAGGAGTGAAGAAATAGTTCAATATTTTTTACTTTGCAGTTACAAATGCATATGTTTATGATCTTCCTCACAATATCTTTTCCTGTAAGACATAGTGCAGGCGGTGTTGCCATAGATGACAACAAGCAGGGGTTCGAATCCAGCCGAAGACCTTACTGGATTTTCCGATGTTAACAGGTTTAAAAAGATGATTTTCATCACTGTTGGCATTCGGGATCATATATTCTACCTTTGCAGCTCACCTTACCAGCACATTATCATTCTTTTCCTGTAAGGCCAAGTAAAATTAATTATCTGGTTCTCAGATAATGACTTTAAAAAAAATGGTGAGGGAGGGAGGGTATTTAATTTATGTATTTATTTTGTATGCTTATCCATACTCCATCGTTAACTTTTTAGCTTTTATGAATAAATATTAAAATATGATAAAGTATATAAAGGTAAGAGAGAACAAAACCATAAGTAAAAAAATAATACTCCAACGACAATGAAAAACACAAATAGTAAAGACATTACACAAGGACAATATATGTATAGTCCCTACATCACATAAGTACCACACAGAAACGAAAAATGTATATTGATCATACCATAAATAGAGTATGCATCATGAATCTTGAATCAAATCAAACTGGAATCATCAAAGACATGAAACAGGTAAAGAAAAGACAGATCCAATATATACCTCACCAGGATATGTCACCTGAAAGAAATTCCTGGAGAAAATTGAGTTAGACTCCCTTATAGACAGGGGAGTAATTGATGAACCTTGATTAGATCCAATGGGATCCGGTAAATAAGGTGTATTTGTATTATTTACTTGGTCACAAGTTGGTGACAGCAGACCATTTAGATAGAGGTAAATCTATCAAGGAAGTCACAAAAATAAATTCTTCCAATTAGCAAAAGGATAGTGGGATCCCCTTCAAGTGAATGCAATGACAGATTCTTTTTTTTTCCCCNTTTTTAATTTTGTAAACAAATAACCTTCAGCAATGCACAAAATAAAAACAAGATGTTCAAGAAAGTACGTAAACTAGATCGCTGATAATTTCAGCAGAGCCACCATTTTGTTTACATTGTGACGTCATAAAAGTTCCTAGGAACTTGAAGACAAATGTAAACAATGAGAGGTTCTGCAATGACAAAACTAACTTTATTTCAATTTGCTAACATGGTCAAATAAAAAAATATCTAAAGTTAAAAACGTTAGCGGACAAAAAATATTGTGAAGTCATAAAATATGCTGCCTTACTGTGACAGGAATTTTGAATGTGACACCAAACAAAATGGTGTTTGGGTGATTTTCTTTTATTCGAAACTAAAAGTTAAATGTTCGAACTCTTTTCCATTAGTGGGAAGGAGTGAAGAAATAGTTCAATATTTTTTACTTTGCAGTTACAAATGTATATGTTTATGATCTTCCTCACAATATCTTTTCCTGTAAGGTGCACAATATTTTGTTTCTATTAATATTGTAAGTTTCCCTTTTTGGCCCAGCTCATGAAGTGAGGGGTTTGTATGTGATACCCCTAGCATCAGTGTTCTGTCTGGTTAGATAAAACAGTTTAAATCCATTCTCACTTACTGACATGTCCCATTTTGACCATATTGGTATTCATAATGCATCTTGTGATGACAGCTGCAATGCATGCTTCCAATGTTGTGACCTACATTTTATGCATAATTGATTCCATTAGGAAGAATGCTTACAGTCCATTTTCATTTACTGACATTCACATTTGTTTGTGCTAATTTATTGCCACAACTTATCCTGTGGATAAATTTTGTCAAATACATATATGGAATATAGACAATGATTATACAACAAGTTCAGCATAGCAGGCAATTTCTGCTTTCTTTTTTTAGACTATGATAGCAGAAAATAATGGTATGATAGATGGGCCAGGAAGTAATACACCAGAGGCTTTGTTGATGGCATCTTGTTTCCAGTTAATTTTAGTTTCCCTTTTTTTCAGACCATGATAGCAGAAAATGGTGGTATGATAAATGGGCCAGGATGTAATACACTAGAGGCTTTTTTGATGGCATCATGTTTCCATTTAATTTTAATTTCCCTATTTTTCAGACCATGATAGCAGAAAATGATGGTATGATAGATGGACCAGGAAGTAATACACCAGAGGCATTGTTGATGGCATCTTGTTTCCAGTTAATTTTACAAACTCTGTGTTCCTTGTTCTCATGGTAACTACATTTATATTAACTAAAATAAAAATAAGTATGATACAAACAGAGATAAGATTATTGCACATCAGCAAATAAAGAAATGCAGTACTTTTTCAAAATTTGATCTTAAAAAAATATCATGTGGTATGACAAGTTCTTGATGGCAAGAAATAAAATATACCTCCAACACTACTCATATACTTTGTGCAACAGTTCTCAGGACTAATGAAAAAGGTTTCTTGGCTGGAACAGGCATTCAACTGCGTGTTTGGTTTTAGATTTCAACCCTCCCTTACATTTACTGATGCAGTGTAAATATTGTGGCAGTAAAATGGATCATAATCTAAGAATTCTTTCATTAGGCAAAAAAACAAAAACAAAACTATTATTTAAATTATACACACATTTGAAATTATGTCCACTGCAACAAGTTAAGTCTCAAACATCATTTCTGTAATTTCTAGCAAATTTAACCAACGCCTGACTGATGTAATAAAAATATTTCTTGTCTTTAGTGACAGAACAACTTGCATGGAATTTCCCGCGAAATAGAACATTATCCTCTGTGTTTTACATAATGTTATAGTGTAATGAAAAAAACACTTTCTACAACTTAAACACGTTAATTATGAAATTTCTCACACCTTGTTAAATAAATTTTCAAATGTTTAAAACCTCGGCAAGCCTCATTTTCAAACATTTGCAAAATTTATTTAACTTGATGTGAGAAATTTCACTCAAGTTCTCGTTGTAGAAACTATATGTCAAAACTGCCTATATTTCTATGATGACAGAATGTTTCATAGACTTTTCAGATTAGAACTGAAAGTTCAAATTTGTTTTTGTTATCAAAAACTCTCTGCATTGGTTTGTACTTATACGTGTAGATACCTTTCTACCAACTTCGAATGATTATTCTAGATGTGTTTTTATGATGTAACAGAAATGTGAAGTTCATGTTTTAAATGGAGTATAATAGTCATATCTTAGTATGATTATCTTGTTTAACTAAACCCTTTACATTTATGCACATTTATGGCCAATATAAAAAAAAAAATCCTAGATTTTCATATAACTATTGCGGGTGGGCCAATTTGTTTTTAAGCTCACCTGACCCAAAGGGTCAGTGTGAGCTATTGCCATCACTTGGCATCTGTCGTCCGGCGTCCGTTAACTTTTCACATAATCATCTACTCCTCTGAAACCACTGAAGCAAAATCAACCAAACTTTATAGGAATGTTGTATTAAAGGTCCTTTACAAAGATAGCTCATTTCATTTCGATCCAATGAAAAACATGGCCGCCAGCGTGGAACTTAGGTTTAACATTGGACCCTATGGGAAAAAATCACATTGTCATCTTTTGCTCCGAAACAACTGTAGCAAATTCAACCAAACTTTACAGGAATGTTGTACTAAAGGTCCTTTACAAAGATTGCTCATTTCATTCCGATCCGATGAAAAACATGGCTGCCAGCGCGGAACTTAGGTTTAACATTGGACCCTATGGGAAATTTCACATTTTCATCTTTTGCTCCGAAACAACTGTAGCAAATTCAACCAAACTTTTCACGAACGTTGTACTAAAGGTCCTTTACACAGATTGCTCATTTTGTTCCGATCCGATGAAAAACATGGCCGCCAGCACGGAACTTAGGTTTAACATTGGACCCTATGGGAAAAATCACATTTTCATCTTTTGCTCCGAAACAACTGTAGCAAATTCAACCAGACTTTTCAGGAATGTTGTACGAAAGGTCCTCTACAAAGATTGCTCATTTTGTTCCGATCCAAAAAAAAAAACATGGCCGCCAGCACGGAAGATGGTTTAACATAGGACTCTATGGGAAAATTACATTTTCATGTCCTCCACTACAACAACTGAAGCAAATTCAACCAAACTTTACAGTAATGATGTAAGGAAGGTCCTTTACAAAGATTGCTCATTTCTTTCTGATTCGATAAAAAACATGGCTGCCAGGGCGGAACTTAGGTTTAACATTGGATCCTATGGGAAAAATCGCATTTTCAAAAATTGCTCATTTCATTTCGATCAGGCAAAAAGCATGGCCTCCGCTGCAGAGCAAAGTTTTAACATTGGAGCCCGGTATGAGAAAACCATCCTTTTCATCATCTTCTCTGAAACTATTCAAGCAATTTAAACTAAATGTATAGAAGGTCCTTTGCAAAAATTGCTCATTTCAATAGGATCAGACAAAAAACACGGGTGCTAATGGAGAACATAGCTAAATATGAGACCCCATTGGTAATAAAAACATATTTTTGGTCTTGCATGGCATAGAAGCATTTTGTCAGGTGAGCAATACAGGCTCAGTCTCTGAGCCTCTAGTTTTTAATTTTTATAATTTTTTGTGATGAATTCTGTAAATTCCAAAGTAAATGACCATAAATGAGCAAAATAAAATGACATTTTTTTGAAGGGCTGAAAAAATCAGGGCAGAAGGGATGACAATTTGGGATTTTTTTTTATTTTGGCCTAATTGTTTTATTTTATTATTTACAGGAATGGATTTTTAATGTCTGACAACAAATCATTATTAAAGGAAGGACTAGGGACATTGATGTCCAGGATAAAAACTACAGGGTCTACACAGATATCTATGCAGGATCTGATAAAGTATGTTTTATAGTTAGTTTGTTTCTTTATTAAAAACGCATTGTGTTTGACTATTTATTATGCAATTATAAAGTCAAAATAATGAAATTTATTGATGAACATTCTGTAGTAAAAAACAACTGTGGTAGAATAATAGTTTCTTATATGAGATCTTATTAAAGATAAGGGATATCTTCCACGATTGTGAGAAATTTTGTCTTTTCCAGAATGAAACGAGGGTAAAAGGCGAAGAATTTCTCACACAAGTGGAGGATATCCCGATCTTTAATTTTGGTCAAATATAAGAAGCTATTTCTTCTGTAAAATACAACTATCATACCAAAGGAAAGCAAAACTTGCCATTCCTTGTAGAGTTTTCAACTGTGATGTCAATTCATTCACGGATATTATTATGGTAACAATTATGACATAGAACAAATTAGAAAGTTGGATTGGACGTTTTACCCACGTAAGACAGCTTCAAGCGACCCTGTCTTCTATGGGCTGTCTTACACAGAAAACTGTCATTTAGGGAAGAATAAATACTCAAAGGAAAAGGGATGTGTTAAAAGATTGATAGACACAAAATCAAACCTATGAAACCTATGCTGTTTTTTGTGTCGCCTGCACCTAGTGAAGGATCGACACATAGGATCACTATCCGTCGTCCCGTCCGTCTGTATGGCTCCAAAATTTTTTACCATAATCCGCATCTCCTCCTAAACTACTAGGTACTTTCCAATGAAATTGCAGGAATGCTTCAGTTTGTATTGTAGATGTGCACCATGCATTTAATTTTTGTCTCGCCCACGATGAAAGGTTGCGAAAGTGAGACATAGGCGTGCAAAGTATGACGGCGACGGCATTAACTTTTACTATAATACAGGATATTTTAAAAACCCTTTGATGTAGGAACATCATATTTGGTCCAGTGGTAGTACTAATCAAGTGACCCTATGACTCCAATAAGCTAAAATGACATATACTCTATGACTCCAATAAGCTAAAATGGCCCCTTGAAGACATCATTGTCAATGATCTTGGCCAATCCCTACCTCTGTCTGCTTGGTTTTGTCTCGCCTGCAACGAAAGGCCCGGAAAGCGAGACATATGCGTACAAAGTATGCGGCGGCGGCGTAAACTTTGATGTTAAGTTTTTGTGATTAGGTCATTTTCTCAGTAACTATAAGTGATATGTCAATGATATTTGGTATATAGGTTGGTCTTGAGTAGTACATGACAGTCTGCTATTTGCCTTTTGTCTGTGACCTCAACTTCACGGTCCAATGAACATGTTAAGTTTTTGTGCTTAGTTTAGTTTCTCAGTAACTATAAGTGGTAGGTCAATGATATTTGGTATGTAGATTGTTCTTGGGTAGTACATGACAGTCTGTCATATGGCTTTTGACCTTGACCTCAATTTCACGGTCTAGTTAGCGTGTTAAGTTTTTATGATGAGGTCATTTTCTCAGTAACTATAAGTGGAAATCAATGATATTTGGGGTATAGGTTGGTCTTGAGTAGTACATGAAAGGCTGCTATATGGCTTTTGTCTGTGACCTCAATTTCTCGGTCCAGTGAACATGATAAGTTTTTGTGCTTAGTTAAGTTTCTCAGTAACTTTTAGTGGTAGGTCAATGATATATAGTATGTAGGTTGGTTTTACGTAGTACATGACAGTCTGCTATATGGCTTTTGTCTGTGACCTCAATTTCACGGTCCAGTGAACATGTTAAGTTTTTGTGCTTAGTTTAGTTTCTCAGTAACTATCAGTGTTAGGTCAATGATATTGAGTTTGTAGGTTGGTCTTAGGTAGTACATGGCAGTCTGTTATAGGGCTTTTCTCCTTGACCTCAATTTCTCGGTCCAGTGAGCATGTTAAGTTTCCTAGTATTTATTAATGAATAAAGGTCATTACATTTGGTATGTGGGTTGTCTTAGATGGAACATGACAGCCTGCTATTTGCCTTTAGCCATTGACCTTATTTTCACGGTCTAGTGAACATGTTTGGTTTTTCAGTATCTATCGGTGATAGTTCACTGATATTTGGCATTTTAGTTTTTGGTGATTCATGACAGTGTGCTATATTTCTTTTGTCAATTACCATAATTTCACTTTCTAGCGAACATGTTAAGTTTTCCGATTTAGTCAGTTTGAGTTTTCACATCAATTTTGCGACCAAATAGGGACTGGCTAGACATCAATTTGGGTCCACACTTGTTTATTCTTTTTAATCTTTTTTACGTTTTGATATGTGTATATATTTTTTGTTTTACCTTTTATCGCAGTTCGACAAGAATTTTAACTCATTTGTTTATTTATGTTTACACGAACTGCCACACAGCACTCTTTATTTTATTTTTTTTTTATGTTTATTTCATGTTGACTGTATAGATTCATGTAAGTTTTGTTTTTGACAGGAAAAATATTTACAATAAAGGACAAGTCCACTTGTGAGCAAGTTTATTGTTGGAGATAATATTTGAAGCATCAGAAACATACCTTCTGTTATTATATCCCCCCCCCCCCAAAAAAAAAGGTTAAGGGAAGGAGGTATTGTGGAATCACCTTGTCTGTTTCTCTGTCTGTAGACACATGTATTTTTAGAAAATTACAGCATTTTGGGGTTTTCCATCTTATAATCTTATACCGAAAAAATTGTCAGAAGCTTATCTTAGAAACTCATCTGAATATCTTTTGTCAGAACGCCAAGTATCATATATTCCTATGCACCTGGTATAATCACATTGATTTATGAAAATTTGAAAAGTTATGGCTACTTTTTATTCTTAAGTACCCATGTAGAAAATTTTTGTCCAGAGTTAATCTATGACCCTCTTTAAGATATCTTTTTCAAATTTTGTCAGAATGTTAAGTACCTTATGAACCTGTGCATCTGGTATTTTCAGATTGATTCATAAAATTTTGAAAAAGTTATTGTTACTTTAGTATTTTTCAACTTTCTATATTTTATGGGGAAAAGGGGAGGTATATCATTGTGTCCACAATTATACTGTGTTCACACCTGTATTATGTCCACACTCACTTAAATTTTCACTTACCATATTGATTCAATGAGTGGAGGGTATTACTGGCTTCCATTTCAGGACAACTCTCATTCTTTTTATTGGTAAATAACTAAATCATTT
>MJUU01054328.1:179120-214447 GCA_002080025.1 Modiolus philippinarum | reverse complement strand
AAGAAAACTAAATGTAAAGGGTAAGTATTAATATTTTAAAAATTGTAACGTTAACAATGCACACATGTAAACATTCAAATCTACATAATTTAACAGCAATTCGCATATCATTGAATATAATTCCGTCTAATTATATGCCTTTATTTTCATCTTTTCCGTTATTTTTCACATATGCAACTTTCAAAAATAGTTGTAAATAACTAGAAATAAAAACGTATTATTGTGCAGTATAAATCAAATACTGTCGATGAAAAAATAAATCAGAAATTAATGAGTTGGGGTATTTAGAATATACATTCATTATTTGTGAACGTTTTATGTCTATGTATTTCTTTGGTTATTAGTTGTGATCAGATTTGTAAATGATTCATGTCGTATGCATCTCTTCGGTTTTTAGTTGTGATCATTTTGGCACCCTTTCTTATTGTTCGCTACCTTATTGTTCGCTGGCTTGATTTTGCTTATTGTTCGCTGGCTTATTGTTCGCTAGCTTGAGTCTAGTGAATAACATAACAGTATCTGGAATGAGCCACCATACAGAATTTAAACCTTTTACAAATTAAAGACGCCTTCGCCTTACATTTGTTCAGGAGAGGATCGTACCTGTATACTGATCTTCCAAAGGACCAGAATATAAACGGAGAATTTTCTTCGTCGTCCTGGACACAACAGCATTTGTACGGTTTAAATATTTTATCATTCCTTTGAAGATCTTTATAACATTCTGGTGGATTCAGTTTCTGGTTATAAACAACTACTGTTACTGTGCGTTTGGATCCGGTTATGTCCCACGTAAAAATGGCATAATAGCTTTTATACCCTTTGCATTCTTTCTGACAGACTTGAACATGCACCATTTCATCAGGATGTTCGTATGGTGCAGTTGGAATTTGACTAGGACAGCTATTAAGACTGAGTTCCAACCCCTTCGTGGCCTTATCATAACTATACAAACGTTTAAAATCGTATTTTTCAACACATTTGCAATACGATTCTCCGTCTGCACTGTATAAATTTGAATCCAATCTGTTTTCAATAAGCTTCAACACTCTCCGTTTATTGTGACTCTCTTTACTAAGATTTTGTTGTAGTTGTTCAATGTAAAAATTATTTTCTTTTGTCATATTGTCAATTCTCTCCTGAAATATATAATAATATATACATCAATAATGATTTCTGTATCAGAGTGATGCTTCATTTTCTGTGGAAAACATATTGTTCAGTAATTCCCAATACTTATGTGGGTGTGGAGCCAAGACAGTGCTACAACTTCCAATTTCTGGTAGTTATTGTACCAGAAACTGTATGACAAATTAACTACGGTTGTAGAAATAACTTACATCAACTACATAATATTATCATGAAATATCTTAATCGATGCCCATGCTAAAAATTCGACCCTGTCGTATTTTGGTAAAAAAAAGAATACATCCGCAAAAACAAAGTTTGCATGGAAATCCTTGTAAACTAACAATTCCGTATCAAATGAAATTTTTTTTTTTTTTTTTTTTTTTTTTTTTTTTGTAGCCTTTATTGAAAAACAATTAGCAACTTCTATATACGTCCTGGTAGTAATGTCGAAATAGGGCTGTGTATGCTGGTATTTCATCTTCCTAACTTCGCACAGATATTATCATCACTGTAACTTCCGTTAGCTTCTAGACGATCATTAAAAGACTTAAGAAACGGGGTTCGTTTCAGCCTTAGATGTGTACGGACTCGTTTGCACCGGGCAAAAAATATCTATGGTAGTCGAGCGCGAGGACTTATACGTCCTTGTTTGGAGAGTTTCTTTCCATTCCGCTTTCAAGTAAATGATTTTTATCATGTTCTAAGTTTGTTAACACAAACTGATATTTTCGAATCCAACTACATATTTTGACCATGTAGGTGCCCTTAAAATCACTTAAATAATCTTTGTCTGAAAAATAAATTACATTTTTTAACAAAAGGCAGATTTCAGCTACACCCTTTTTCACCGCCAAATGAAAAAATATATCAATCCTATAGAAAACACCGTTTTTGCTCTTAATTACGGAACAAATAATAGTTTCTAATAAAGTGATAGCAGGGAATTTCTCAAAAGCTTAAAAGAGAAAAGTTAACCAAAGAAGATTTGAACATAGAATTTAAAGGGAAATAACCAATAAACCATATGGCATTGAACAATTTTTAAAAATGGTGAAAAACGGTCAATAAATCCTACACAGGCCTTTACATTTTCTTCAAAATTTCAGAGTATGTAGATGCTGATATGCTGAACATTTTTCCAAGTTACACTTCTATCTGTTTCAGATTTTGAAATAAAAAATAAAAAATGCATAAAATTTTGAAAAATTTTCGGAAAAAGGGCTATAACTCCGATTTTCTTCAAAATTGTAGAGAAGATAGATCTCACCATTCTGAACAATTTTAGTCCAGTCAGATTTTTTATATCTGCATCGGTTTTGGAGTTATTTTCCAAAAACAGCAATTTACCCCTATGTTCTATTTTTAGTAACAGTGGCCATGTTGTTTGGTCCTCGGGCTAACCGAACATATTTTTCAAACTACAGACCCTGGTGATGACCGAGGCCAAGTTTGGATTAAATTGGCCCAGTGGTTTCAGAGGAGAAGATTTTTGAAGAAAAGTTTACGACGGACGAACGACGGACGACGGACGCCAAGTGATGGCAAAAGCTCATCCTGGCATAGCCAGGTGAGCTAAAAAGTCATCAAAATCCATAACTTCCACACGTATCGGTGTGTATTGAAGGAAATAATTCGAAAATGAATTAATTTTGTCTTTCCAAGTTTACAGCCAAACAGAGTATTAATAGAAAATAAAAACAGTTCAGGCCGAGCTGAAATCACATATAAAAACATATATAACAGGGATTTGCATATCTTTTATCGCTTTATTAGGTAGTAAATTATATCATTAGCATTTGCATTATATTACCCCGACCGTACGCGTACGGTCCGACCGTATACGTAATTTGACAAAATACGCATATCGTCCTGACCGTACGCGTACGGTCCAAATACGCTTATGGTCCGAAATATTTATACAATAGCTTTTGCTCTAAGATGCCTTAAGCCATCTCAGAGATGAGTCCTGATTGATTATTTCTGTAGGAATTATTACCATTTTTAAGTTTGAAAAATTCCCCAATTACGTGGGTTTCATATTTTGGAACGGCGGGGATATATGACTACGCATAGCCCTTGTCGTGTTTAAAAATGTCTAAAATTGCAAAACTCAACATCATAGTGACACGGGTGAAAAACCCTTGCAGTTGTAGTAAATAAACCATCGATTTGTGCATTTACTCAAGATAGTATGCATTTATTTACAGTCTGTCAATTTTGTGAACATTCTTTCAGACAGTATTTAACTTTTGGCTACAAGTTACTGCCTTGGAATCTTGAGAGGAAGAATGAACATATGGAAGGACGGACACATATAGTATAAAACATTAGCCAGTAACTTAATTTGGAAAAGATTAATAGCTATAGTGAACTAAATTTCGCTAACTTCAGTTTTATCATAAACTTTGGACATACTAAATCAATAGTTGTACCAGTCAGTAAAACAAAATCACCTTTTTGGGGACCGGGAGGAGAAGGGGTAGAGGTCTTGGAAGCACACAAATGGAGAATTATTCTGCTTTCAAAATTTCCCTAACGTGGAAAATGTTTTATTACATACCTGGCTAACAATGCTGATATATCACTCACTTTCTTCACTAGTTACCTCCCTTGTACTGTGGACTTTAAATATTCAAATATACTATTTTCTGTTTTAAACAGGTTTGGTCAGCACTCCTCGACCCAACTTTCTAAATTACGTTTTGTCTTATTCTTTCCTTCTCAAGATTGTGGCCTTAGAGTTAGTAGTCTACCTGTATTGGGTTTTATTTGTATGTTTATTATACTATAGGGAAGCGGGATAGAGAAAGGGGGGTTTGGTACCCATAACCCGGTTTAACCCTACCACTAGCCCTTGCTAGTGCAGGTACTAAGTCCGGCTATTCCGAGTTCCTATCGTTGTCCATGTTTGTCTTTTGTCATTTTATTGTTTTTCTTGTGCGGTTCACTGGTGAGTTGTGGCATGTGATTGTGGTTTTCGGCCATTGTAAGTGTTTCCTCCCGTTATCTTTTCTTTCACTTTTTTTATAAAAATTTATCTCCTGCATGTAACATGGCAAAATTCACCTATTGTAATAACTTCGCTACCTGAAAACCTGAAAACTTAGATTGTCACATAACCACGTGTCAATAATTGATTGACATGTCCACTTTGATACAAGCCATATAGTGAACTTATATTTCTCCCATCACGTGATATTTTGATGGACAGGCTCGTCTGAAGACTCACCATCAAAATATCACTAGATGGAACAAATATATATTACATCTTCCATCAAATTTAAGCTTTTATTCTTTTTTGTCTACGAGTTAGAAAATTGCCTTAACCAATGAACAACCTAACAGAACCGTATTTTAACTGGCTGTGTGTCGGTTATGGCTAATCTAAATCTCAGATCACAGCTGACATGTTTGATACAGCAACTTCCAAATGCAAAGACTAAAACAGGTGTTTATTTCTAATCAAGAAAACTGTTCTTCCGTCGATATGAGGAGAAACACTTGAAATCAACACTCTATTTAAACTATGAAATGATATGAAGTGAACATTAGACAAGGTCGCTACAAATACAAATACATTGTAGAACCGTGAAATTGAACAAGGCTTGTTGTTCATCATCTGGAAGTCACTATGAGGCTTTCAACAATAACCTTTGCTTATAACTCATAGTAAGTTCAAGACGGCCCCTAGCACCGGATTAAGTGGGATGCATTGCTAGATGTCGAGCATGTTTTTTTTTTACCCAATGGATGCAGGATCGTCAACAAACATTAAATATACTTGCAAAGTTTTCTTTCACTCACCGTCATCCGTTGCCCGCCAATAAGACTAATAGAAGACAACTACAGTACCTGCATAGAGTCAATTGTAAGAAAACTTGGCATAATAAAATCATGAGATGTGGGTACTATAAACAGGTGGTCAGAAAATCATTTTGAAACTACAAAAAAGTAAAAGCAAAAATTTGAAAGTATGACGGTGCATCAATATGTGATATTCTCTAAAGAACAAGTAAACAATTACTGAAATATATAGAAAGAAAGGGTCTCTCGCATGGGGATTGCTTTTACGTGTTGGTTAACCAGTAAGTCTTAGAACTTTCACAATTCTGCTAGCTCTAACATAGGGTCGTTTCATATACAGTGTCGGCATAGACTTGTTCCTGGATACGATTTAACTTCGGACATATTGTTTCTCTAATTTCTATCCAGTTTCCACATTTCCTGAACAGTATGGAAACATTTGTTCTCCTCTCTATAGAGGAGAACAAGTTTCGTGAAATTTTCCGCCAAATTTATTCGGAATACAATCCTCGGTGTTTTTCGTCCAGTCATTAGAGAAACAATTTCCACAACTTAAACACGATCAGATGATTATTAAATTTCTCACATCTAGTCAAATTCATTTTCAAGTGTTTAATAGCTCGGCAAGCCTCGCTTTCAAATATTTGCAAAATTTAACTCGATTTGAGAAATTTAATAATCAACTAGTTCTCGTTGTGGAAACTATATTTCTTACTTGAGTGGTATGGTAGCATGATATGCTAATGTTGTCAGCGGTCCCGGCCTCACTCCTTAAAGAGTTCATGACCATCTAACTTCTCCTACTTGTATCTTTTAAATAAATTATGAGAATCTGGACTGGGTTGCACAAAGCTCAATTAAAAGTTAATAGATTATTAAAAGTTAATAGTCTATTAAATTACTTGAAAATGTTAAAGCCTAATAGACTATTAAATATTTAATAGTCTATTAACTTTTGTGCAACCCAGTCTATATACTGTGCTTCTCTGTGCTTTAGCTCTCTACAGTCCTTTTTTGATTGACTAGAATAAATGATGTAGGCCGTGTTTTGCCATGATATGTAGTCATCGTCGTCAGTGTCGACATCTCTTAGATGTGTTTATCTTTATTTGGTCAGTAGCATTACTTTCATTTGACCGATATTTTTCTTTGAACAAAAGCTTAAAAGTGGAAATAAATGAGGGTCAATAATTGTGAGGTAAAACTTAATTCATGCAGCTACCTGCACAAATGAAATTCAATATTATAAAAAACATAGAGTAAGTGGAAAAAAATGTTTGTATTTTGTGCAGTTGTTCACTGAGGAACAAACGTTCAAAAAGTTTTTTAGAGGTACAAATCGAAGTCTTTGATGATTGAGTGATAACTTCGGTATTATGTCGATAGGTTTTGTAATAATTAATCATATGAAAACAAAATTCTTCATTTGATAAAAAGAATTGATATTTTGACTTTACTTCATAACCAACTTATTAACAAAGGCTTGAAAAACAATTCTATATCAAGCGACCATTAAAAAATATAAGATATATCAGTCCCGTGTGAAAAAAATTGAATTTTCGGTCCGAACTGTGAATAAATATTTTGTTTCACTTAGTATTGGGATGAACATTTCTTATCATTGTCTACGATATTTCAATAGTAATTGTTATTGAGTTGCTACCGGACACTATCGCAATGGAAGGGGGGTGGTTGGTGTGCAATAAAACCGTTTTAACCCACCACCTCCGTTGAAATGCCTGCATCAAGTCAGGACCCTTGCGGTTTACAATTTTAGGTGTAATAGAACTTTTCCAGTTTTATTGATGAGCAAAGCTCATTGTTGAACAATTCTGTTCGGTAATTTTTTTTATTACCCATTTGTTTCCGATGTTGCCATTGTCTTTGTATTTTTTTTTAAGACTGAGGGTTCGGTTCTCACTTACTTGTACTTTTTCATAATTTTGGGAAGCTTCCTATTCATAAACCAAAACTGTTTCAAAACTGGAAATTAAGGCCTCTTTCATTTCATTATTAGAAAAAAGAAGGGAAACGGGAATATGTCAAAGAGACGACAACCCAAAGAGGAATTACAACAACTCAAAGCCACCATAAGATCTTCAATGAATGGCGAGGAAACCCAACACCCAATTGCAGGTCGTAGTCGGCTCATAAATAAAGAGTTAATCAAGTTCAGTGAAATAAACATCATCCTAGACTCCTATAGACATAAAGTAAACTAACTAGAAAATAGACAAGACACACAAAGGCTTAATAAATTTCCTGACTTAGGACAGGGGCAAACCTGCTGCGGTGGGGTTAAACTAGTTTTATTGGGCCTAAAACTTGCCAATGTGATAAATAAAAATACAATAGTAACAACAGTAAAATTCAGTTGGCAACAGGACTGAGTCAATATTGTGAAAAATGAAACTGAAAGAACTAAATATACGGACATAAACATGAAATAAGAGACTACTAGCAGTTAACTGACATGATAGCTCCAGACCCATTACCAACTGACAAATTAAGTTATTTACCCTGAGTATACAGTGTTCATTTTATGTATTTATTTACTTCAGCTCCGAAACTGTAAGTTGTGGTTGCTGATGTCGGTTTTCATTCAGGTAGTACATATCAAAATGTAGGAACAGAAATATATCTGATAATACTGTGTAAATCTAAACTAGAATATAAAGGAAGTAACAAAATACCGAAGTAACTGAATTTTTTTTTTTACTTTCTGCAAATGACCGTTTTGTCTCTTCAGTGCAGAACAATTCAAAATATTTGGAAGCCATAAACCGAATGATTTGGAAACTTGCAATATCTATTTAACAAAATTTTGTTTAAATCTTAGGACTATCACTCGGCCAATGCCACTGCTGGTGGGCTGTTAGTCCAAGGGGGTATTAAACAAACAAGTAGCCAGTACTGGTCCAAAAACCGATTTTATTTGAAAACTTGCAAGATCTAAATTTTGTTAAAATCAAAGGAGCATCTCCCCCTCGCATAGCTTTGTCCTTAGCTAATATTGGCTTTACTATTTAGATCGTATTGCTAAATTGTTCTCTATCAGCCTTTACAAATATTTCGGTACATGGATTTCCAGTTGTTTTGATTTGATCTGCACCGAAGAGAGATAGTATATGCAGAAACAAAATTAACAGTGACTTCGGTATTTTCATTTTTGTTATTTTTAACTGCTGATCGAGAATGGATGACCAATATAATCTAAATGGAAAGCCAAAATCAGCTTTAAGGATAGGGCTTAGTTTTAAACAAAATTCGGATATTGAAAGTTTCCAAATAAAAAACGATTTTTTGGGAAAACACTTTAGTACTGACTTCTGGGTTGGTGAATACCTACTGGAACTAAACTACTCAACAAAAGAAACGATACACAGATTTAATCAAATATAATATTTTACTTTTTACAAAAACCATAGCTCTTGGACGAATTGTATTTTCTACGCGTAGGAATAGACCATATCCAAGTTCATGGTCTGCACTCCATAATTTTACTTTTAGACTGATCCCGGTGTGGATAAAACTGGTTCCCGATTCCTTGTTGTAATGAGCACTAAGGAAAATAGAAATATCCTAACGTGATTTTTTTCAAAAACGGAATTATTTTTGAGAAAATCAAAGTTGCCAACATGAGAAGCAACAGGAGTAAAACATTTTGGAACAATTCATTAGAGATATGGTCAAAGGAAATAAAATATTTCTGTCAGTGACAGGCAACTGATTTCATGGTTCTTAAATAAGATAAATGATAGTATATTTTTATCAGGCCGATAAGTGATTAGTTTTTAACAAAAGAAATGGAACTCTTCATTAAACGAAACAAAAAAGGTCTACTCAAATTGTTTTCCGTAGTTACAAATTCCAAAAAGTTGTTTCTAACAGGAAAATTGAATGATTTTTAAAATCATGTATTTCATTAAGGTATAGAAATAATGTAAATATTCGCCGTTTGATAGTCAAGTTTGTAATTAGTGCGTAAATTGCGGTTTAAGTGGACTGAATTCGGTGTCTATAATTCTGGATGAATTAAATATACATCTCCGGATTTTCTCCAAAATTGGCATACTGAGTCATAAAGAGTTGATGAATACGTGTGCAAATTTTCATTTCCGCCCTTCCACGCATTTACCCAGAATAAAACCCCAAAGTTAGTGTATTCTGCTACAATACTGGCTCTATTTTTAGAAATGAAATCGAATTTACCTACATACGTCATGATTACAACTTACAAGTCAGAGGCCCATTCAGGTAATCGTAATTTGATTTTTGTCTATAGTTTGTTTTTATGTATTAAATGGAACAGTAAACATTCTACTACGGCTCCAAATAAATATTTAGATACAGAAATCTAGAAACATTCCCGTTAATTTCATATGATTTTACCATAATGGGGTACATTGATCCCTGTGAGTGCCTCGGCAGTGTTTATAAATAACATTTACCGCCAAATAATGAACACAATGGAAAATACCACCCTTACTTATTCCTTGGTTACGCGATATCATTTTGGATCTTGAAAATATACATCTTTGAAATCAATTATTTCATATTTTCCCTTCAAGATTAATCCTTTGGCTATCTTTTAATACAGAAATTGTGTCCACCCCGGTAATTTTTTGCCTTTTAATAATATTTTATTGTCGCCAGGTTAATTTTTGTGTTGTCGCAGTGAAGACATTTGACATCAACTATAAACAATTTAACGTGCAATAGCAGACCAATTGTTAACTTTTATTTTGTAAATGTTTTTGTTTTACTAATGCATCGTTCCTTTGTGATTTATATACCCGAACAAGCTTAATAACTAGCCGTTACTATGGACCATCAACAGACGGCGTGTTTCTAAAATATGGCTGATGAAGTAGACGCCCACCTCATTAGCATGTTTAGAAGGGAGATAATTTCACACAATGACTTTTCGGACTGTTATATCAGATGATTTTTAAGATTCAATAATCAGTACAAAGTCACTTAAGATTAATTCAACTAGATCTGTTTGAATTATTTGTGGTTGTCCACATCCAAGAAAGATAACTCTTACAAAGTGATAAATTAGGGAGTGCAAACCAGATCAAGATTAACGGTGTGACCGCGCTAAGTAACTGTCCACGTTGATTTTGGATTGAACGGGGCATCGAAATGAGACATTGTTTTCAACTTTTCAGGATGGCAAATTATTAACTTGATGAATTGTCCCAATTATTGACATCAAAATTTCAAATCATCCATCGGTAAACGGCGAACTCGGTCATAGGGCGAAAAACTACCATTCCGGATTTTCATCGTATCCGTTTCGAAAGTGATTTTAAAATGGAATAAACAAATGCGTTTTGGCGTTGAATACATTAATACACTAAAATAAAAACTTTAAATTGCGAAATACAAAAATATTTACAAAATAAACTGTGAATCGTTTCTTTTGTTGAGTAGTATATTAATCCACCAGAACTGAGAGGAATCAATCCAGTGTTAAGAAATAACTTGAAGTTACTGTATTTAGTTTTTGTAGATGACCATTTCGACAAAACGAAAATGGTAAAAATAAAACGGAGTTTGTCCTTGCTGAAGAAGTAAATTGATGAACAAAGGAATAAAAACTGCGTTAAACGTTCGCTAAACGTTTTGTAGACAAAAAGATGCATGTTTGAGATAGATAATGGACAGATAATTTTTATGCAACAGCAAAAAAAAAAAGTCAAAATATCTATTATATTCTGCTATGAACTACTAAATGATGAAATGCTCCTTTATTAATAATCAGAGTTTAATGGGCTGTATTAGTTTTTTATACCAGTATGTCCGTTTTTAGTTTAGTTTAAACTTAGTTTATTTGCAAATATAACAAATTGGATTAGACACAAGTAAAACATGCTTATGAAGTCTTCTCCGGTTTACAATTATTTACATATATGACATGCTAATTAAATTATTATATATTACAATATGATATTCAAGCTTTATAGAGTAAAGTAAACACATTTAAAACAAAAGAAAGGTAATGTGTGTGATGTGTGTGTGTTTAAACAATGAGGAAACGTTTCGTTTTCTTAATATACGTAAAGACGTTATTCCGTTCCTATAGCTTATACTTTAAAATGTTTGCTTTTATGTTATTTCTAAATATTATTTCGACCACCTGTTTAAAATGTCCACATCTCACTATTTCAGAATGCCACTTTTTCTTACAATCGACTGAGTTTTCTGTGATTGTCCATATGTTGTAATTGTCCACTAGCTTGAGGCAATAGCGTGGGGCAACAAATGGCAGTAATGTAGGAGCACTTCTCCATTTTTATTTATGAGCAAAGCTCATTGTTGAAGGCCTGATGGTGACTTCCAGATGAACAACAATAATAGAAGTGTCGTTCCATTGCTTGGATCTACCATGTGTATTTGTAGGGACTTTGTCTCATGTGCATTTACTCCATATCCTTTCAATGTTTATTTATTTGTTGTACAAGTTGAAATCGGCTACAAATAATTGTAGTACTCAATTTTTAATGTTGAAAGTTTTTTTTAATACAATAGTGGTCATACTGATAATTCCGTGAATTATAAAACCCATTCTTACTTTTCACTGTAATCTCTACCAACTAGTCCAATAAATGAAATTTTTCTTCAACTTTTAATTAAACATTTAAAAAAATCAGCATACAGAACTGTCACTACTTCCATCTAGTACTGTAGTTCATTTTGATATTTTTCCGACTATATATAACAAATAATAACTCAAAATTCTAATGAATAATTAAAGATGAATTTCAATGTAATTGATAAATGAATTATTTTTTATTTTTTTCCATTTTGCCTAGTGTTATTTTTAGCCATCAATTTTGAAATAATAGTAAATGTTTATATGAAATAACAAAATATCGAAGTTTTCTTAAATTGAGATCTTGCAAGTTTCAAATAAAATCGGTTTTTGGACCAGCACCGAAGTACTGGCTACTTGTTTGTTTGATACCCCCGTGGACTAACAGTCCACCAGCAGTGGCATCGGCCCAGTGGTTTCAAATAACAAAATACCAAAGTTACGCCGAATTTTGTTTCTGCATATGCGCATTTCAAAACATTTGGAAATCCATGAACCGAAATATATGTATAAGCTGAGAGAGAACATATCATTGGCGGGTTCAAGGGGAGGGGGGGTCAGAACCCCCCCCCCCTTTTTTTCTGGACAATCATGTATTTTTCAATGAATATCCTGGTGTTTAAGTAAGGAAATACCCTAAAAATTTTCATTTATATCTTATTGGAACCCCCTTTTCAAATTGTCTGGATCCGCGCCTGCATATTACAAATAAAGTCTAAGTAGAAAAGCAAAAATCAGCTAGGGACAGAGCTATGCAAGAATAATGTTTGCCTTTTAACTTTATTTGCTTACTTTTGTGTTCACCAGCTGTTATTCGTCGTCATACAAGACGTTACTTCACTCGAGTATGAAAAAAAAATATTTTGTTATCCAAACAAATGGGAATATAAAATTATTATTGACAACATCGAAAGGGCATAGCCACAAAACCTCTGAGATTCATTCGTAATTTCTCCATATTTAAGAGATGTCCCTCCGCTTGATGAAAAAACATAAAGTCTAATTAGGGACCGACCATTTAACTTGAAGGGGGCTATGTTTTTTTTCTAAAAAAACATATTTTGGATCTGATTTTATTGGAAAAAAATATTTTGGCTGCCCAAAAAAATAATGTTAATTTTGCAAAAAAAAAAATGTTTTATTGATACACTTGCAAAAAATAAATAAATTTTTTCGCGCAAAAAATTTTCCGTCCAGAAAAAAAAACCATACCCCCTCCCCCCCCTTCCTTCAGGTAAAATGGTCGGTCCCTTACAACTAAAATACAAGTTAAATGAAATATTGCTAACAAAGCCTTAGAATTAACAACAAAAATTATTTTAAAATATCAAAGAACGATCTTCATGATCTAAAATATTTTCAAATGACAAAGAGTCCTAAATTTTGGCTATTGCTTATCAACCTTTCTCTTCACAGTGCAAGCTATGGAAGCCAAGAAGTCAGATGGGTTTGTTAACCTGGCAAAAAATAACAAAATTACTGACATGATATTCATGAAATTTAAATTTTTTTTCAATTCAAAACAAATAGAATAATTTTTAGAGTTTTAGAATAAGTAATAGGTCGGTCAGTTTAACATAGATACAAGTGTTATTTCCTTTGCTGGCAGAATTCTAATTCTTGAATGCAGAAACGTAAATACTGCAATATTGGAAAATACATGTCTTGAGTATTACCTTATTTTGTTACTGTGTCCTTTCCTTTTCTAAAATGACATCAACTCATATAGATATCTTAGATATAAATAAAAATTGAAATCTCTGTATTAACAATTGATTGGCTAAACCAATAAAGTACCTGTTATCTGTTGCATCATGACACTGCATATTAATAATAAATTCCTCAGTTGTAGTAAGATATTTTAGCGATCTTCAAAGTGATAAAGCAGACACATTGAAGTGTCTTTTTCTATTTCCAGGAAATACGACTTAAGTCATATTTTTCCATGTAATCTTTGGCCGCCTATTTTAATGTTTGGTAATGATTACTTCTTTTCTAATTTTGGATTGTGGCTTTCCATATTATTTGACTCTAATTGCTGCTGATGATAGGCTACTCTTTAAAACACGGTTATAGCATAACAAAATTTACTATTTATAATGCAACATTGGTAATTTTGCACTATTTATATTTCTAGCTGTGGTACAAAATAGTTTTTCGTTAAAAAATATCTTAAATATTCAACATTCGCTACGTATAATCAATAAAGGGATATAGAGTAAATGCACATGAGACAAAGTCTCTACAAAAACATGGTAAATATAAGCAATGGAACAACACTTTTTATTGCTGTTCTTCATCTTGAAGTCCCCATGAGGCCTTCAACAATGAGCTTTGCTCATACCTCACAGTAAAGTCAAGACGGCCCAAAGCACCGGTTTGGGTGGAATTCATTGCTAGATGTCGAGCAACACTACATCCATGTTTATCATGCGGGATCGTCAACAAACATAAATGTCTGCCTCGCCTGCAACGTCCTTTCGAACATTTTGCGTAAAACTAAGGAGTATATTTTGTATCTATCTCTTGCATAACTCTGTCATTACCTTATTTTGGCTTTTTATTTAGATCTTTTTGGTAACTAGTTTGTTCTCTGTCAGATTTTACAAAGATTTGGTATGTGGTCTTCCATTGTTTTGATTTATTCTACACTGCAGAGACATAATTTGTCAAAATGGCAATATGCAGAAACTAAATTTACAGTAACTTGGGTAATTTCTATTTTAAGCTTTTAATACGTCTTAAAACATGGGTAATTAAGCTAATTACTGTCTGCAGACACCCCTATCGTCTGTTGCTACATGGGAAATTGGTAATTCAGCTAATTACTGAATGTAGACACCCCTATCGTCTGTTGCTACATGGGAAATGGGTAATTAAGCTAATTACTGAATGCAGATACCCCTATCGTCTGTTGCTACATGGGAAATGGGTAATTAAGCTAATTACTGAATGCAGACACCCCTATCGGCTGATGCTACATGGGAAATAGTTAATTCAGCTAATTACAGAATGCATCCCTATCGTCTGTTGCTACATGGGGAATGGGAAATTCAGTTAATTACTGAATGCACCCCTATCGTCTGTTGCTACATGGGAAATTGGTAATTCAGCTAATTACTGAATGTAGACACCCCTATCGTCTATTGCTACATGGGAAATGGGTAATTAAGCTAATTACTGAATGCAGACACCCCTATCGTCTGTTGCTACATGGGAATTGGGTAATTCAGCTAATTACTGAATGCAGACACCCCTATCGTCTGTTGCTATATGGGAAAGGGGTAATTCAGCTAATTACTGAATGTAGACACCCCTATCGTCTGTTGCTACATGGGAAATGGGTAATCAATTAATTATTGAAGTCAGACACGCCTATCGGCTGATGCTCCATGGGGATTTGTAATAAAGTTTTTTTTTTTGTTTTTTTTTGTTTTTTGGTTTTTTTTTTATTTTAAATACCAATGTTATATACACAATACAATGATTGATTGATAGATTTATAACAATATGTTTGTGTATGGAAAAAACATGTTTAACTTTAAGTAAATATATTTTCACGACATAGTTACGGATCTTTTAACCAATCGACACGGATATGGTATAATAATAAATATAGAAGTAGAGAGGAAATGACCAAAAAAAATTAAAGGGTAATATGACACATACACACACACACACACAATACTTTCAACCTCCTGCTCAACACTCACCTCTGGTAATACTTTACATTTACAGTTTATTACATAAATGCTGTGCACATGACACCAATTCACTGTCCATCAACTGCATGTGCACAGCAACATAATTCAAATATTTGAATTATTACCTACTGACTCTATCCTGGCACCCACATTCTCACTTAAACATATACTCACACTGTGTCATTCAAATAAAATTTTCAGAGTTTGCCATTTCCTCTCTATAGAGTGTCCAACTGCAGGGGACTTATACCAAACGACTGACAACATTTCAATTTTGTACATATTTTGTACTAATTGAAAAAACCCACATAAGTTAGGTAATGACCTACTATAACGACATGAGTTTATGTAATATTTTCCCAGAAGCAGTAACAAGTTAATAGAAATCTCATATTCTTCAGAACCGAAGGTAATATCTTTTGATTTTAATATGATATAAATATCGCATTTGCTTTTGAGTAATTCAAATAATTCAAGCCAAAAATTTCTAACAGTATAACATTTATAAAATAAATGCAGGATGCTCTCCTTTGTCCCCATACAAAAACTACATAGATGAGATTCTGCAAGACCAAATTTTAAAAGTTTGGAATTTGTACTCAAAGTCTGATGTGTTATCTTATACTGAAAATTAATAAGTTTATTGTTTCTTGTTATTGAAAAAGGTCATAGATAAATTGAATCCCAATTATCGATTTCATAATTCATTTCATCACTCCATTTATTATGTTGTTTTATTGGTGATTCTGAACACAAAGTCAAAAATGTTTTGTAATTTTCCATTGTGTTTTATTAGTAAAAAATATTCTGAATTTATTTCATTTAGTTTTGCTGCATTACTTAACATAATTTGTAATTAAGTTAATTACTGAATGCAGACACCCCTATCGTCTGTTGCTACATGGGAAATGGGTAATTCAGCTAATTACTGAATGCAGACACTTCCATCGTCTGATGCTACATGAGAAATGGTAATTCAGTTAATTACTGAATGCAGACACCCCTATCGTCTGTTGCTACATGGGAAATGGGTAATTCAGCTAATTACTGAATGCAGACACTTCCATCGTCTGATGCTACATGGGAAATGGTAATTCAATTAATAACTGAATGTAGACACCCCTATAGTCTGTTGCTACATGGGAAATGGGTAATTCAGCTAATTACTGAATGCAGACTCCCCTACCGGCTGATACTACATAGGAAATGGGTAATTTAGTTAATTACTGAATGCAGACACCCCTATCGTCTGTTGTTACATGAAAAAAAACGTCAGCAATTATTTGATAATGTGAAAAATCTGTAACATTGTATTTTATTTAAGTTTAACTTTAAAAAAAATAAAGCTGTAAATGCGATATCTGTTCTGGTTATTATAAGGAACAATTTCAAAAAATAAAATTTTGATAAGCGATAATATTAAGAAATGGTTTATTTTTAATGTAAGATATTTTATGTATCAACTACCTGATAACATACGATACACTTTCTGCATTTTAATGCATTTTTGCGCAATAAATCACATGTCGACCAGATAATGACATTGAACTGGTTATACAAATATTTGTGCGCCACTTCAGCAGATTTGTTTCTTTGTTCGTATGAAGCCAGGTTCATACAAGGGCTAGTTCAGAAGAAAGACTATAAACTAGCCAAATCCTTTAATTTCAGTTTCCGTTATATAAATGATGTTCTTTCATTGAACAATCCTCAATTTAAGGATAACCTTCATCTTATATACCCAAATAAACTCGAAATTAAAGAGACCACTGATACACCGTCATCAGCATCATACCTGGAACTATACCTCTACATTGACAACTCTGGATGTCTGAAAACAAAACTTTACGACAAGTCAGACGATTTTGACTTTTCAATTTTTGAGCAGTAATATTCCCACTTCTCCGGCATATGGCGTGTACATTTCACAACTCATACGCTNTTGCCGTGCCTGTAGTTTGTACAGCGATTTTGTCGACAGAGCAAAATTACGATCTCAAAAACTTATACATCAAGGGTATGTTCAGTCACTGTTGCAATTGTCACTACAGAAGTTTTACGGTCGACACCGCGATTTGACAGACCATTACAATGTTTCTGTGTCACAAATTAGAACATATATCTTTGGGTAGATCGAGAGTTTGTTACCGGACTGACTAACACAGACTGTGACAAAACCGGACTTTTCACTGGCAGTGTGATGGGTGCCACGCGTGGAGCATATCATGCTTACCCTTCCGGAGCACCCGATGATGCCTCGGTTTTTATAGGGGTTCACACTGCTATTTATTATTTTAGATTTTCCCCTTTCCTCGTTCTTGCTTCGGTATTCGTTTGCCGATGTATTGCTAGTATTGAAAAGGAAGTGAGAACCGAACCGTCAGTCAAAAGAACGAACAATCCATGTTCAATGGCAACATCGGAAACACTAAGAAACAAGGACACCACTTGAAAACCAGTCTTCAACCAAAAATGGTTAATAATTAAAACAAAAAGAAGGCAAGTTAGAAAATTCTTTTGCGCAATCTCAGACGTATTGATTACAACCTTTCTCAACATTTTTATGATCATTGGTCATAGAAATGTTTTGGGGTCTAGTTCTTACCTTTTTGAATTGGCCTTTTGAAGAGTGGATCTCTTAATGATTCAGAGCTTAACTGTGCAAAGTAAAATATGTTTAACAGAACCGAAGCCACATAAGTTTCTTTCATACAAATTTCCTTTTGTGAATATTCAACGATCGTCAAAATTGATATTTTTATAGTGACTATCTAATTTAAAAACTCATCTGTTTGATAGAACAAAACCATTTTATTCGTTAATTTGGTGTAATATGCCTCATATTTTGGAGAAAAAAATTTTTAAGATTGATAGTGAAAAAAACAGGCGCACGGAATCCATTTTTTTTTTTTTTTTTGTAGATTACATCTATAGAGCCTTCATTTTATAAATTTAAGTGACCGAACTAATATAAACTGTGGTACAGAAAAAAATACAAATGCATTTGCAAAGGAATGTCAAAGCAACATGGAAAACATGGCAAAAAAGAGACAATAAATATGAGTCAAAATTATAAAATAATAGAAAAAAGTATCTGATAATCATTCCTCGATCAATTCTGTTATATATTTTCCATGTCAGAAAAAAAAGTTGGGTTTCTATTTATTTTCAACTACTTAGGTATGTTGCTAAAACTCTGCAAATGTTATACCTTTGACCACATAATATTGCAAAACGAAACATTTTTATATCGGATTCTGGTGCAGAAACGTTTTTATTTTATTTTATTTTTTTTTATTATTTATTTTATCTATTTATTTATTTTGGCTTTTTTGGCTATGGCCCTATTGTTTCATAGATTCGAAGTACCCTTTCGTGTTTGTCGTTCGTCAACATTGCCCTGGTTAAGAATCATTCTGTGCAAGCTTACCCTTCTGGAGCACTTGATGTCATTATGTGTTTTTTTTAACTCACCTGGCCTAAAAGGCCATGTGAGCATTTGCCAACACTTTGCATCCATCGTCCGTCGCCCGTCCGTCAACAATTTCGAAAATCTTCTCCTCTGATACTGCTGGGTCAATTGTAACAAAACTTTGCCTGGATCGTCACCAAGGTATGAAAATTTCGAAATTGTATTCGAAAAGTCGTCCGAAGATCAAACAACATGGCCGTTGTTACTGAAAATAGAACATATGGGTGAATTGCTGTTTTTGCAAAAAACTCGAAAACTGATACAGATATCAAAAATCGACATGGGGTTAAAATGATCAGCATGGCAAGATCTACCTGCCCTGCAGTTTTGATAAATTTTATTTTTGATTAGAAAAACTGTAAAAGATAGAGTCAACTTTAAATTGCAAAAATGTTCTGCATACCAATATATATCCACATGGAAATTTTGAAGAAAATCTTAATACCCATGAAGGAGTTATTGCCCTTTATTTGTAAAAAAAAATTCGTATTTTTATACATTTTGTCCTATATTCAATAATATTCTCCTCTGAAACTGCTAGAACAATTGTGACCAAACTTAGCCTGAAGCATGACCAGAGTATCATTTTTCAAAATTGTGTTCGATTAGTCAGAAGACCAAACAACATGGCTGCGGTTGCTAAAAATAGAACATAGGGGTAAATTGCTATTTTTGCAAATATGTCAAAAATCGTTATAGATATAAAAAAAATCTTACAGAGAGTTGAAATGGTCATCATATTAAGTTATACCCGCTCTACAATTTTGAAGATGATCCAAAAACTCGTCTTGGAGTTACTGCCCTTTTTCTATAAAATTTTCAAAATTTTGATATATTTTATTTTTTATTAGAAAACTATAACAGATCGAAGTCAACTTTAAATTGCAAAAATGTTCAGCATACGATGGAATTTTGAAGAAAATATAAATACCAATGAAGGAGTAATTTTATTTGCCAAATTTTCGTAATTTTATAAATTTTGTCCTACATTTCAAAAACGATTTGAGATGGAGGTTAAGTTTAAATGGAAAAAGTGTTCGGTTTATGACGAACTACAATTTCTACATATGTTCAACATGTTCACATCATATCCAAAATGGTCGGGGGAACAAAGGATAACATAAGACCATATGGGACAATGATAATTTTGTTACTTCTTGAAAACTGTATGTTTATTATATTATAGGGAAACTGGATATAGAAAACAGATTAAACAAATGTATGAATTTAATACCCATCATAGATCCAAGATGGCCGCAACTGCAGATCATAGTTTAACCTTGGACCCTGTAGGAAAGTGTTGTAAATTGCTATGGCTTAAAAAGCGTTTCATGTATTTTACGTTGATATTAAATAGGCAGGGTAACATTGTTGTATATTGATATCAATCAGAAATCTAAAATGGACGCCACCGTGGAGTTCAGTTTAACAAGGAATTCTCTGGTAAAATTTTCAAAATTGTTACTTCTCGACATCGACCCCTAGATGTTTTGTTTTTGGTCGTTTTAACCTGGATATGGGATGTTGTCTCCTTAACATTTACCCCATTTCCTTTTTTTTCATATCAAGTTGATATCAAATAAGATTTAACATGACAGTAACCTACCAGTCTAATTGTTAAACCCTGAGTGAAATCAGTAGCCACCAGCAGGTGAGCGATACAAATTCACTCGTGAGCCTCTGCTTTTTTTTTTCTTTTTTTTTAGAGAGAGAAAAAGAGAGAGAGAGTTCACAGTTGGTTTTAGTATTGTGTTTGTGGTGTTTGTATTTGTGGGTATTTTGTGACCTTGGTCCTCCGTCTTCTGGTAGTCTTGCTTTGTTTCGTCTCTGAAGTTTGATTTATGTAATCTTATGCTTTGTTCCTTCTGTAATCTGCCGTTATTTTCTTTTTAATATTTGTTATCAATGAATAAATTGTTTTGTGTAAAAGACGTAAGTTATGTTGGCAGATATCCAGTATCAGACAATAATAAGTCATACATTATATAAAAAGTTCAAGGTATTAAAAATGGTATAGGTTAGGTTATATTCTAATACAATATCAAAATGATTAGGCGCTAAATTTATATAATTTGGTCGCAATCTCAATCTCTGTTTATTTATAATTTAAAGGTTATAAATTATTTTTTAAAAATATTGATCGAGCTTATTTTTAATTTCTGCATCATTTGTCGAATATACTCCATGCTTTGATTTTAGTTATAGGAAGCCATTGACCTAAACTATTTGGGAAAATAATTTAAAAAATACCAAATTATGAGCTAACGATCTCGACTTTTTTATTTGGCTGTTATTACATTTTCTGTGCAACATCAAAGCATTTGCATACCCAAAGACCCAAACCATGGACAATGTGATACATGGATTTGTCGAAAATTGGGTACATAAACGAAGCGTCACCATTGGAAAAGATTGCCCAGAAGGTGAATACTTTCAGCGATACTGGACATGCATGTAACTGTCCTTATACAAACGAATGCAGGTGAGAAACAACGACAGGTTCTTGAACAAAAAAAAAATCATCTGTTTTCTTTGAATTGCTCGACCCTTTGGCATGAATATTAAGAAAGGGTAAATTTTATAATATTATTCATGCATTGAAATTTATTATTTGTATAGTACAGAAAACTTATGTTTTATTCTCGTTTTTGATAATGTTCAGGATTTGGCACGATTTTTACAGGTAATATCTGTGACACGCCATTAGGATTTGCCTTATCTCGTCCTTTCCACATTCTTCTCCGTATTTCAACCCGGTAGCCCCCTAGTCGAAGGCCATACGACCGAAACGTTAGGCAATTATCCTTCTTTCTCCTTTAGTCATTTTAGATGTTTTTCATTTGTATACTTTTGTGTTTTTCAATCTTTAATAGTGGCCAACTATACCATTTTTATTTTGTTCTTTTGGCCATTACATAACATATATCTCAATTCATACATGTTCCTACCGTAATAGAAATACCTACATTGTAATCGTAGAGATCAAGCTTACTTGTGAATACGACCCCGAATTCGAGAAAAAAATGTTCAGGGGCTTTGCAGAATGTATCAATCAATTCATCTTATTACGAGTAATAAAACATTCATTTGTTTTATGGATTGTGATTTCAACTGTTTTAAGGTATGTTATCAACATTCGGAATACAGAGCCCCGCATTTCTGGATCGTAAATCTGTCCAAAATAGGAAATTTCTTCCGTCATACTCAATTCCACAATTTTTCAAGACAAATTATCAAAGCGTTCTCAAGTTTGGGTACAAAATGTATCCTAAGCGACATCTCGCGAGAAGTAACGAGAATACGTAACCAATCTCATTCTTCGAGCTGCATTCGACGAGGACAGATCGTTATCTGTCCTCTTCTCTTTTTTACACACGTGGAAGGATTTTTAAGGTGTTCTCGATTTGTGTTATAGTAAGTTTCTTATTTTACATTAATAGTTTATCAAAGGAATTTATAACGCGAGGAGCGTTATATATTTGTTGTATTGTTTCAAACCGAGGAGGTTTGAAGATTGTTTTAAACCGAGGAGGTTTAAGAATATAATTTTTAAATTTAATTTGTTATGCCCGAGGAGGGTGTTATTTATATGGCAATGCGAGGAGCATTGTTTTTGCTTAGAACTGTTTGATTGGTTTAATATCAGAAGTTTGTGAGAGTTATTTTACTAATTTGTGGTGAAGTTGCACGTCAGAAAAAATTGATTTAAGTGTAAATGCTAAATGCTTTCTATTTTGATGAATTGTGGGATACTTATATTGCAAAAGGGTTTTCATCAGGAGGTTATATTTGTTTGTATATATTAGGTAAGAAAGATTTTGAAGTTAGTAGTTCATATTTATTTTGAATGCTCATTGCCTGATAATTCATTTGTGCTAGGTTTTGCATTTCGCTTTTGATTTCCCGAGCAGCGTGGCAATTTTATGGTGTTGGTTTGATTATTTCAGTGCTCCACGTGCATATTGTGGCGGGAACGCCAAAGCTTGTTTCTTTTCACGATATTTTATTATATGTTAAGAGGATAATTTTGTTTCGTTAATTATTGATTATTTCTATGTGTTCTTTTCACAATTGGGTTTTGTTTTATTTTAACAAGTGATTGTGATGTGTATTATATGCTGTGACTTTTGTTTGTTTCGTGTGATTTTGAGTCGTTTTAGCGGTGTGCTCGTTTGATAATGATGTTCACTTCATCGTGATATTGATCGCTTGACTAGAACTAGGGTATTTCAGGTTGTCCATCCCCATCTTTAATTAGAAATATAATTTTGAATTATTTTATAACTTGTTGAATATGCATAAAATAGTTTGTTTCTATCGTACTGAAAAAACTTGAGCATTAGCAGATGAATACCAGTTGTTCCGGTTATTACCTTAGTCTGTGTTTTTTCTGATTGATTTTCAGACACTCGACCAAATTGTATTGATGTTCATTTTACCATGATATTTATTATGCAATATGATATATACATTTGTATCCTTGGGACTTAAGTTATGTACATGACTTGTTCTAGTGACACTTGTCATAGTTTTTTTGATAGTTGCTGCAATTCTGGTTCTGTTTCTAACTAACGTGTATGCAAATGCTATAGAAGAGTAAAAAGGTAGAAAATTAATATAGTTTCTTGCGTGAATGTCATTTTCGTACGATAGCAGTTGAGTTGTCCAATTACCTCTTAAGTTTATAATATGCTATTTTGGGCCACTTTTAGGTTTACTCGATTAATTTTATAGACTATAATTTTGCGTGAAACACTTTCTATGAAATGTGATGTGTAATATACTTAATACCTCAGATATGACATGAGATATAGTAATGACACATTTGTTGTATTGCGGTTTGAGTTTTTAATCGTGTTTATCATATTATATACTTTTATTTTACGGCATTTTGAAATTGATATCGTGAACTCAGAATTTATGAATAAAAAAAGCTGAGTGCAAACATTTCGGTAGTTTATTATTTTGGGGGAATCGGTAATGGAAATTGTTAACATACAGTTTATGCCTTGTACATGTATTCTTTTTGATTTTGATTTCGTTATATAAGGATAATCAGAATTAGTGATTTTAAGAATTTGTCAACGTTTATGTTTGGTGTCTAAAATTTTCAGACTTCACTAAAACCTTTTGGCAATAATTCAGCAAATGAATTTGATTTCAGCGGCTTGTATTTATTGTCTACCTGATTATTATATTTTCTATACTAACGTAAGCCCGTTATGCGATATTCATTCTTTTGATTTTGGTTTTTAATGTTTTCCTCTTTTTTTTCTAGATGGCTCACTTGGTGATTAAACCTAGGTACAGTCTTCTAGGCAGAGCGTTTCAGCCTATAATATAAATACAAAGAAGCTAATGGATTTGATTTTGATTACCTTAGCAATTAAGTTATTAATTATATTAAGTAATTCCAATACGTTGACTTCTGGTGATATAAACAAATTTGTGGAATGTGCAAATTCCATATTTATTGATTCAGCAGAAAAGGTTTTTGGAACATTTGAAAAAAATACAGTAATTCCCAAGTAAAAAGTAAAAAAATGATAAACCATGGTTTGATCAAGAATGTTGGATAAAAAAAAATGTTTTCGTATTGCAAAACGCAGGTACAAATATAACAAAACTGAATCCAAAAGAGTAATAAAGAAAGAAACTGAGCGAGATTACAAACGTCAGATGGACAGATCAGTTAGAGTACATAAAAACAAATTTAAAAAATGATTCTCTCAGCAAAAGTAATCCAAAGGAATTCTGGAAAATTATAAATGGGAATAGGGAGAAAAACAGTCCAACATTAGTATTGATACTCTTTATGATTTTTTCAAGAATTTAAATTCAGGTGGGGAAGAGGAAGATGTCAATCTCCCCACAGAATCACAAGAATTAAATCAAATTATTAATTCTTCTATTACCGGGGAAGAAATTCTAAAATGTATCAAAGACTTAAAAAATGACAAAGCTTGTGGTGATGATCTGATTTTGAATGAATATATTAAGAGTACTAGTAACATCTTTATGTCTTTATATGTCAAATTATCTAAATGGTTTTAGATTCTGGAAAGGTTCCAGAACATTGGTTAGTAGGAAATATAATTCCTGTTTACAAAAACAAAGGAGAACAGAGTGATCCAAAAAATTAGACCAATACCAATTTTAAGTTGCTTGGGTAAACTGTTTACTTCTGTATTAAACTCCAGACTTTGTGCTTTTATAGAAAACGTTTCTCTTTTGAATGAGAACCAATTTGGATTTAGAAAAGGTTACTCAACCACTGAAGGTGTATTCGTATTATACTTACTGTATGAACTTTTAAGGAAGAGAAAGAAGAAAATGTACTGTGCCTTTATAGATTTTGAAAAGGCCTTTGATACTGTTTGGCATTCTGGGTTGTGGCATAAATGATTAAATCAAAATATCAACGGGGAGATTTTTGATGTTATTGTTAATATGTACAGTAATATAAATCCAGAATTTTTCATGGAACTGAATATTCAGAATATTTTCCGTGCAACATAGGTGTACGACAAGGTGAAAATTTGTCTCCCTTGTTATTCTCTTTATACATCAACGATTTAGAACAATTTTTATGTGGTAAAGACTTAGAGGGTCTGAAAAGTATAACTGATGAACTAGAGCTGAACAATTATCTTAAACTTTTTTGTAATTTTATATGCAGATGATACGGTGCTATTAGCAGAGTCACCATCAGACTTACAAAACCAGTTAAATTCCTTAGCAGAATATTGTGAACTCTGGAAACTTAAAGTTAATGTCACAAAAAGTAAGGTCATGTTTTTTTCTAAGAGCAGACTTCAAGAAAATAACGTTTTTAAGTATAAAAATAGAGAGTTGGAAAATAGTCAATGAATTTACTTATCTTGGTGTTGTCTTTAGTAAGACTGGAAAATTTTCACAAGCTAAACAAGAACAAATCAACAAAGCAACACGTGCTATGTACGAAATTTAAAAAAAAAGGGAAGATTACATAATCTCTCTATTAAGTGTCAGCTTGATCTCTTTGACAAAATTGTTCAACCGATTCTGCTTTATGGATGTGAAGTTTGGGGCTTTGGAAACAATTCAGCTATTGAAAAGGTTTATACAAAATTTTGTAAACTTTTACTTCATTTTAAAAAGTCCACTCCAGATTTTATGATTTATGGCGAGCTTAGTCGATATCCTCTTGAAATAAATATAAAATTGCGTATACTAAGTTACTGGATAAAGATAGTTACAGGGAAGCAGCAAAAACTCCCTGCAGGTCTGTACAGTTTTGTATTATATAATTATGGACATGTTATTCTATGGCTAAATAATGTAAAAGATATTTTGGATCAAAGTAGTTTATCATATGTCTGGGACACACACCATATAGTAAGCGATATATGGTTGTGCTTTTTTGTAAAACAAAATTGTATTGACCAGTTTAGGCAAAAATTGAATAATGTTGTGCAAGAATCGCTAAAGGCGTTGAATTACAAAATATTCAAAGAAAGTATAGAATTGGAGAAATATTTTTTGATGAATTTAGATGACCGAAACATTTTTACTTTTTGTAGATTCCGAACAGTTAATCATAAATTACCAATTGAATCTGGAAGATGGCGAAATGTTAAAAGGGAACATAGGAAATGTCTTTTATGTAATAGTGGGGATATTGGGGATGGATACCATTATATATTTACTTGTAACTTTTTCGTTAATGAAAGGAATACTTTTATAAGACCAAAATTTAGAAACCGTCCCAATTGTATAAAGTTCAAGGAATTAATGAGTAGTAAAAACACATCTGATATTAACAATTTGTGTAAATTTATTAGGATAATTGATAAAGGTGCAATCTCTCCTGGGTAAAGGGACAAGTGGTTCTAATTTAAAGAAACTTACCTCTGCCAAATTTCATTTATTTGTTTATATTTGTGCAGTTTTTAGCTCACCTGGCTATAGCCAGGGTGAGCTTTTGCCATCACTTTTCGTCCGTCGTCCGTCCATCCGTCGTCCGTCGTCCGTCCGGCGTAAACTTTTCATTCAAAGATCTTCTTCTCTGAAACTACTGGGCCAATTGAAACCAAACTTGGCCACAATAGTCCTTAGATGGTCCCCTGCAAAAAAGTTGTTTTTCAGATCCGCGCTATATTCAAGATGACCGCCAGCCGGGATCATAGTTTTAACATTGGACCCTATGGGAAAAGACATTCAAAGATCTTCTCCTCTGAAACTACTGGGCCAATTGAAACCAAACTTGACCTCAATAGTCCTTAGATGGTCCCCTGCAAAAAAGTTGTTTTTCAGATCCGCGCTGTATCCAAGATGGCCGCCAACGGGGATCATAGTTTTAACACAGGACTCTATGGGAAAACACTTTCAAAGATCTCCTCCTCTGAAACTACTCAGACCATTGAAACCAAACTTGGCCACAGTAGTCCTTAGATGGTCTCCTGCAAAAAAGTTGTTTTTCAGATCCGCACTATATCCAAGATGGCCGCCAGCGAGGATTATAGTTATAACATTGGACCCTATGGGAAAAGACATTCAAAGATCTTCTCCTCTGAAACTACTGGGCCAATTGGATCCAAACTTGGCCAAAAGAACTGCACCCCATCCAAAATAGCTGCTAGTCTGGAACATAGTTTAACTTATGAAAATAAAGCATCAATGTCTATTAACAAATTTGAAAATAATGGGACTATTTTAACTGCATATTTCAGCCGTGTCCCAGGTGAGCGATACAGGCTCTTGAGAGCCTCTTGTTTATTGAAACTTGCCTGTGTCATCTTTTGTTATATATATTTTGTGTAACTTTGTATAATATTGTATGTATCTCTATACCATTGTATTATGGTTTACTGAGAAATAAAGATATATATATAGAGAGAGAGCAAGGCTAAAGGATCATCTTTTACCTAATTACAGTTTATATGAATTGGAGGCAGAATTTGTTAAACTGACTGGCGAAGAAGCACAGGATGTGATGACGCTCATGGGAAAGATCTCGGCTTGGATAATGCCAGTTTGCTGATGCATCAGGCGGTACTATATGCAGAGTTGGTAGGGGCACCAAATAGTTCTACATTAACCGATGTTCGTATAAGTGTTATTGATTCGACTACCATTTCTGTTGCACAAGGTATAAATGTTGTTCTGAATAACAAAATACCGAAGTTCCTGTGAATTTACTTTCTGCATATGCGCACTTCGGCAACTTGTGTCTCTTCAGTGCAGATAAAATCTAAATGTTTGGAAGACAATAAACTCAAAAATGTTTAAAAACTGATAGAGAACAAACAACCAACATGATCTAAATATAAGCCAAAATCAGCTAAGGACAAAGCTTTGCATGAGGCAGATACTCCTGAGTTTTCAACAAAATATACAAAAATTTGGATATTGTAAGGTTCCAAAAATAATCGGCTTTCGGGTCGGCTGAATGTTAGAATAGATAATTCTCATTATTTATGATGAATTAAGGGACACGGGTAAATGTGCACGAGACTATAATCCAATATATGGATGATGAAGAACTTTTTATTGACTTATTCTCGAAAATACTTTTTATCAGGATTTTGCAGACTTGTTTATGTCTTGCTCAAGTATATGTAATGTGCTGTATATTTGCCCGATTTAGTCAAAATGTCAATTTCAATCCGTTTTGGTGTTTAATGGGATCGGTGAACTGATGTAAATCCTTAAAAAAATCATACAAGCATGGTAATATATTATACTAGTATATGGTAAAAATAATAATAATTGATTTGTTTATCTCTTTCACAAAGGTTGACAAGGATATTATCCAAAATTTTGTTTGTTTTTTTTTAACAGCTGGCTCATCAGACTTGCAGACATCGGCTAACAGTAATTCGGTAGTTACATTAAGTACCAGTACATCAAATTCAGACCTGGAAACAAGATTACAATTAATGAAGAGGATCTTTGATTCGATGATACATACACATCATGCCGAAAAAGTAGACAAAGTATTCATACATTGGACCAAAAATAGGTGGTAGTTTTTCTGTCATGATAGTGCTCATTTTGTCAGCAAATGTCCGAAAATGAAAGATGAGTCCGAGTAATGGTATTTGTTATATATTTGGTGTGAAGAAACGAAAAGGGAAAATGCATTGTTTATATTGTTTCTGTTTGGTTTAACAATTTTATTTATTTTATTCGATTCATATTTACATTTAATAGATGATCTGACTCTCTTTCCGGAGGTTCTAATCCTTTAGTGGCATTTGTCACGCGGAAGGAAAGTCGGGGAGCCTTTTCTCTGTAATCAACTTTCTTATATGATTTTTTTTCTCTCTTGTTAGGAGTGTCTGTATACGAAAATTATTTTTCATCCTATATTTCTTGATTGGAAAATGGATGCAGGTTTTAGTCATTTTGAATCAAACGATAATGAGATGGAAGACATTTGGGTCAATTACAGAGGAAAGGTTCTTCGGCCTCCTTTATTTTACAAGCGCAGGAGAAGTAATTAATCTAGATAAGATACCGTTTAAAAATCCCGATTGTTTTCGGGCGTTAAATTCGCACTATGTCCTGTTTTTGGAATTGTAAAAATTTATCTTTGGAAGAACATTCATTTTTCACTTTATATCAATTCCCTGTATTGTCTTGTTTGATCGAATATACTTTGTAACCACATTTAATGATATTTTTTCATTAATAAATTTGTGTTTACGGAAAACCTTCTTTATTTACTGTATGGATCTTCCTGAAAGTACAATATATGACGACAACAACTTAAACATTTATTCTGTCTCATTTTCAAAGCCTGATATTTCTGATGGCATTTGACCTTTACATCACATTACGTCACATTATAGTTGATTTTGTCATGTTTGAAAATAAACAAAAGATTTCCAGTTGTGATCCCTGTCGAATATACAAAAAGATGAACGAAGCTAAACAAAAATGGTGTGGAGAAAATGTATATGATATAGAAAATCTAATAAATTCGTGATAGAAGTGACTGCTTGTAATGTCATGCAAGACGTAAACAATCCAGCACTTTGAGTTTTAGGGTTTCTTTAAGGGTTTGTTGGTACCTAAATGAAATCACGAGAATAAGGATGAAGCGAGGTAGATAATCAAAGTTTGGGAATCTTTTCAGTTTAGTTTTGCCATCAGTTCACTTCAAAGGGTTTGTAAAATTGCTGTTATAAAAGAAGCTGAAAACTAAAAATGCAAATTTAAGTGAGTTAGTGTTGGGAATTAGTTTTGGGAATGAGTTTTGGGAATAGGGTTTTAGGAACGAGTTGTGTATGAATGTTCTGTTGGTATTTGAATTCTAACATTCAAGGGTATTCTATGCGGACCAAAATTTTATGCCAAAACTAAATAAGTATTCAGTTACTTAGAGTGAGATGGTGGTTTGGATATTGTGATATCCTAAGCGACATCTCGCGAGAAGTAACGAGAATACGTAACCAATCTCATTCTTCGAGCTGCATTCAAGGGAAAAGTCAGTTTTCTCTCCGAATTTGAATATCGATTCTGTTGAAAAGATATGCAGCCTTGTTTTATAGTGATTTTGTCCCATGTACATTTGCTCTATATCCCTTTATTTGTTCATTGTCCGTTAGATTGAAACGCCCAAGCCCTAATTAATTGGTGATGACTGTAAATTTCAGACTTCAGGCATGAGCAGTGGCTGTATGAACAATATTGGAAAACTGGGTCACAAAATATTTTCAAGTTTGAGATTTCTTACACTCTTTGGAACTGAATGCTCCCCAAAATTTTATGCCAAAACTAAATAAGTATTCAGTTACTTAGAGTGAGATGGTGGTTTGGATATTGTGAAAGACGAAGTGCCAATATATGCATTTTTAGATATTGAATTTCCGATAAAACTTGGAATTGAGTATAAAACAAAACATAGTTTTTTTTCCGTCGCACGCAACCGTGAATATTGCAAAGTTTCAAGAATATAAAAAGCATTCTGCAGCTAGAGTGAAAAAGAAAGGAAATGGGGTAAATGTCAAGGAGACAACATCCCATATCCAGGTCAAAACGACAAAAGACAAAACATCTAGGGGTCACGATATGGTCTTTAACACAGTGAGGAACCTCACACCATATAGTAAGCCCTAAATGGCCCCGAAAAGGTAAAAAAGTGAATAAATCAATGGAAACAAACCACATCCAATAACCCAAATATCAAGAAACTAAAATTTTATAAGAAGACAAGGACAAGCCAATGACCAACATATTCCTGTCTTGGGACAGGCGCAAAAATTGCGGTCCGTCAACATGTATGACATGTTGACGGACTGACACCGTATACCATAACATTTCTGTCAAAGACAGTTATATGATAAGTTCAATCAAAACTCGTATCAATAACTTATTGTATAAAAGCCATAATCATTGGGATCTATCGTAAATATCAAATATAAACACCAGCTTTTATAAATACAAGAAAAAACGGGTTGTATACAAGAATGCATATGATTCACCGCAACTGGTTACCATATATATCATTGGTTTACTGATAAGGTGAATAAATTATGTAAAAACGAACAAATATGAAGTCAATACCAGGGCTTAAAATAAAGGTAACTTCAACGAATTTGAGCTAAATATATCAAATTAGGAAACAAGAATGTAAGGAAAATCGACTCGGGCATAGCAAAAGCGCTCTTTGAATAGTCACGTACTAAATTGTTTATGATCTTCAAGGTTAAATCACGCGATACTGTCTAGAGCTGTTAGCTAGTTTCAGGACCGAAGCTCGAATGTTCTTTTACTAATAGTACAACTTAAGTTCTGCTTCTCTGGTAGATATTCTTGATACCTGATTATTGCTTTTCTCATATTAAATTTGTATATTGAAGTTTTTTCAGAGGTGAAGATATGGTCTTTTGAACACATCAACATGTATCAAATCAGCAGAAATTACAGGAAACATCTGAAATATTTAACAGTACACAAAATCTTTTTTTTTTTTTGCAAAGTACAAAAGAATTGCATCCAGAAGTACAGAAAAATAATGTAACGCCTACACAAAAAAAGTATATAAATGATTTGTAGATGCTGAATGTCCGAAGTGACATAAATCACATGTGGATACTTAGAAATTCAAAAGATTTATTTGAAAATCTTAAATCCCGTTCATTTTCTCAAATAAATTCTCTCAAAACATTTTTTTTCCACACTGTATACCACGCTTCCTCATGATAAACTAAAATTACGAATCAAAGATATCATTCAAAAAGCCTTTGCCGATTAAAAAAATGTTGTTAACCAATTTAAATGGAAAAGTATGCTGCGATGAAAAACATGTGTGAAGTATGCTTGATCTTCTAATTTCTAATATATTTGTCACCTTTAGAGGTACTTTTTATCAACAGCAAGAGTATCACCTTTAGGGGTGTTTTTTATAAACAGCAAGTTGGCATACCGATGGGCACTAATGTGCTCCACTACTCACAGACTTGATTGCTTCAGGGACTCGTAAAAACTATTTCAATCTTACTAATTGATATATTGATGAAGTTCTTTCCATAAAAAACGCAACTTTTGTTAAATGGATCCCAGTGATTTATCCACCAGAACTAGAGATAAAGTAAACGACAGAATTCACTAGATCACCTCAGTTCTAAAGTACACAACAAAAGGGAAGATTTTAATTTCAAAATCACCAATTTCCCTAACATGGACAGTAATATTCTAGCTTCTCCTGCTTAAGGAGTGTATGTTTCACAGTTGATTCGTTACGTGAGAGCTAGCACAAATTATACAGACTTTCTTATTAGACATAGTTATCTCCGTGACCGCTCCATCAATCAAGGCTTCAAAAAATTCCGTCTTATACGACCAATAAAATGTTCTCTTACTAATAGATATCAGTTCCTTGAGAAAAAAGTTGATCTTTCAGTCCAACTCTGATTCAAGATTTTTTTTCTTTTTACTTAGCACTCTGGTGATTATTCAATTTAACTTTTTAAGGCCTTTTAATATAAATAGCAATTGCTATTGAGTTGCTACCGGACACTACCGCAATAGAGGGGGGTTTGGCGCTCCATAAAAAGGATTTAACCCACCATTTTTTTTTTTTTTTTGAAAAGCCTGTACCAAGTCATGACCAATGCGGTCAACATTTTTTTCTGATTTGTCTTTTTGTCTAATTGACTTCGGCTCTTGACAACTCTGTTAGACGATTCTGTTATTAACCCCGTGATACAATTTCTCGATTTCATTTGTTTCAAAATGTGAACATCGTAAGAACAAGAAAGTGTAACAAAAACTTAAAATCAGTTGTAAAATAGTTACTTCGGGAAGCAAGCTAAATATGATGACTAGATCAAGTTAAATTTTAAAAAGTCAGTCCCAAGTTCCGAGACAGTCTATACGTCGTTTTCGAGATAAAGATCTACTACGGGACACCATACTTATTTTAGCACTTTGTCACGTGATAATAGTGACGTTGCGGTGCTTGACGTCTTCCGTTTCGTACTTGTTGTAAATAACAATATCTTATTGGACAAGTTCCACTTATATAATGTTGTAAAAAGTCGTATTTTTTCATTCTTTTTTATTATGAAGCTTGAATTTAAGAACCGTAGTTACATGACTGCACTGTCTGCAGGATAACACAAGATTTTTTTGTTTGGAAGGGAACTTCAATTTCGTGGCATTTGCGTCGATTGAACTGGGGAAAAAATCTTTAAAAAAGGTGCAAATAAAAATCCCGTCATTCAGAACAAATACTCATCTTCACTGGGAAAGTAGAATTCCCTTTTGTAACAAATTAGGTAGGCTTTCTGAGACGCATTGATGTTGTGTGTGTTGGAAATGCAATAAACCGGAAATGTGAGTGAACCTGAAAACGCCAGGAACGTCATAAAAGATGTTACGTCATTCCGGGAATGAAGGGATCTCGAAAACGACGTATATGTGACTGCTACGGATTTAACAAAATCCTGACATTTTACACTCCATGGCGACCTTTTATTATTTGATTTCAATACTAATATACGTTTTGTATTTTGAAGCAGTTGTGTCCAAGAGTATAAAAAAATTGTTACTGTATGTAATATGCTTTTTCTTATCGTTTTTTTTTTTTTGTTTGTTTTGTTTTTACATTGTTTTAGAAAAACAGTGGTTTTGGGGAAATATATGGAGCCTATAGATGATATAACTAAGTAAGAGACAATATTTTACACATTCAGTGAAGGGGAGATAACCATGATGAAAAGTTCACACATACAACGAAAAGCCTATAGACAACAGCAGAACAACTACAAGAAGGACTAAAATCATAGTTCATCAACATTTCAAAACATGTACAAAAAAAATACTGAGGAAATCTAAAGCCAGAGAGCGGACAGCAAGAAGTTCCCCTAAAGGAAAAGGCTTTGGAAAAAAGGCATCCGTTTCCACAAGTAGCACATGATCAAAGCCAGTAATAGGAATAAAAGGTTATACGGAACAAAAGGGGTAAATGCTCATAGGACAGAAGCCAAATATCAATAACGAGTGGTTAGGTTAAAGAAGTCTTCATGTCTTCCATTTCCTGAACTTTGCACTTTTTGTCAAGGTAATCTTGGAAAAAAGGGAAGTTCCAAACTTTCAAATCCATGGTTTTTGTCTCAAGATTTCTGTTTATTTTTGTGTAATCCAATTCATATTGGGAGAAAATCGTGCTCCTCCTTCCGGAGCACCAGATCAGTTTTTGGAGGAGTTCACACAAGTAGTTGCTAGTGCTTTGGTTTTGTGGCGTTCTTGTTCATTTTTGCTGATTTGTTTTGTCTTTATTATGTGTTGAAAAGTTGTCCTAAATATGAATTGCCGTGGTTTTTTTTTATTTTTTTTTTTGTTTTTTGTTTTTGTTTTTTTTTTGTTTTTGTTTTGTTTTGTTTTTTTATTATTATTATTATTATTATTTTAAAATTTTCAACTTTCTCCTTTTTGCTTCTGTTTTAATTTGCTGATGTTTTCAAGTCCAGTTAACAAATTATAAACCACTTTTTGGACTTGCTTGTTTTTATGTTCAAAAGCATAGAATTTTCCAACTTCAGTTTAGCAGTAGGTATGACTCAATATCAATTGACTAAGTAAAAGTCAACACGTTGTCTTTACCTTTTGTCTCTTGCGGGAAGGTCATTGATCATTGGAACCTTTTGTATAACAATTTAACGCAAACACATTTTTGTTGAATCATTATATATATATATAACCATACTCATGACTGTAGCACTACGACTAGCGTAATTGTGTTTTAAAGATAAGCTCATAATACTTATTATATTTATATGAATTGTCTGCTATAACAATAAAATAAACTGAAACCCTACAGAGAAAATAGGCCAGGCAACAACGATGACATGATACGGAAATTACATAACACTATACAACCTAGGCGTAACCTTAGTACACACAGACCAGACAACCTGGAACGACGGACAGAAATTACATTACAATTTATAACGTGTGGGCAACCACAGCACAAACAGACAAGACAACATACAGAAATTACATTACACTATACAACATAGGGGTAGAATCAGTACTAATCCAGGAAATTCCAGGTCAACATACAGAAATTACATTACACTATACAACATAGGGGTAGAATCAGTACTAGACCAGACTATCCCAG
>MJUU01054328.1:113105-178970 GCA_002080025.1 Modiolus philippinarum | reverse complement strand
GTAGAATCAGTACTAGACCAGACTATCCCAGGATAACATACAGAAATTACATTACACTATACAACATAGGGGTAGAATCAGTACTAGACCAGACTATCCCAGGACGACAAACAGAAATAACATTACACTTTACAACATAGGGGTAGAATCAGTACTAGTCCAGGAAATTCCAGGTCAACATACAGAAATAAGATTACACAATACAACATAGGGGTAGAATCAGTACTAGATTAGGAAATTCCAGGACGACATACAGAAATTACATTACACTATACAACATAGGGGTAGAATCAGTATTAGTCCAGGAAATTCCAGGTCAACTTTCACTATACAACATAGGGATAGAATCAGTTCTAAACCAGGAAATTCCAGGTCAATATACAGAAATTACATTATACTATACAACATAGAGGTAGAATCAGTACTAGACCGGGAAATTCCAGGTCATCATATAGAAATTACATTCCATTATACAACATAGGGGTAGAATCAGTACTAGTCCAGGAAATTCCAGGTCAACATACAGAAATTACATTACACTATACAACAAAGGGATAGAATCATTACTAGACCAGACTATCCCAGGTCAACATACAGAAATTACATTACATTATACAACATAGGGGTAGAATCAGTACTAGACCAGGAAATTCCAGGTCAACAAACAGAAATTACATTATACTATACAACATAGGGGTAGAATCAGTACTAGACCAGGAAATTCCAGGTCATCATACAGAAATTACATTACACTATACAACCTAGGGGTAGAATCAGTACTAGTCCAGGAAATTCCAGGTCAACATACAGAAATTACATTACACTATACAACCTAGGGGTAGAATCAGTACTAGACCAGAGAATCCCAGGACGACATACAGAAATTGCAATACACTATACAACATAGGGGTAGAATCAGTCTAGACCAGAGAATCCCAGGACAACATACAGAAATTACAATGCACTATACAACATAGGGGTAGAATCAGTACTAGACCACAAAATCGCAGCACAAAATGCAGAAATTACATTACACTATACAAAGTAGGGGTAGTGTCAGTACTAGTCCAGGAAATTCCGGGTCAACATACAGAAATTACATTACACTATACAACATAGGGGTAATATCAGTACTAGTCCATGAAATTCCAGGTAAACATACAGAAATTACATTACACTATACAGCATAGGGGTAGAATCAGTCTAGACCAGAAAATCCCAGGACAACATACAGAAATTACATTACACTATACAACATAGGGGTAGAATCAGTACTAGACCAGAGAATCCCAGGTCAACAATCAGAAATTACATTACACTATACAACATAGGGGTAGAATCAGTATTAGTCCAGAAAATTCCAGGTCAACATACAGAAATTACATTACCCAATACAAGATAGGGGTAGAATCAGTACTAGTCCAGGAAATTCCAGGTCAACATACAGAAATTACATTACACTATACAGCATAGGGGTAGAATCAGTCTAGACCAGAGAATCCCAGGACAACATACAGAAATTACACTATACAACATAGGGGTAGAATCAGTACTAGACCAGAGAATCCCAGGTCAACATACAGAAATTACATTTCACTATACAACATAGGGGTAGAATCGGTACTAGTCCAGGAAATTCCAGGTCAACATATAGAAATTACATTACACTATAAAACATAGGGGTAGAATCAGTACTAGTCCAGGAAATTCCAGGTCAACATAGAGAAATTGCAATACACTATACAACATAGAAGTAGAATCAGTACTAGACCAGGAAATTCCAGGTCAACATACAGAAATTAAATTACACTATACAACATAGGGGTAGAATCAGTACTAGACCAGGAAATTCCAGGTCACCATACAGAAATTACATTACACAATGCAACTTAGGGGTACAATAAGTACTAGACCAGGCATTTCCAGGTCAGCATATACAGTAAATACATTACACTATACAACATAGGGATAGAATCAGAACTAGACCAGGAATTTCCAGGTTAGCATACAGAAATTGCAGCACACTATACAACATAGGGGTAGAATCAGTACTACTCCAGGAAATTCCAAGTCAACATACAGAAATTACATTACACTATACAACATAGGGGTAGAATCAGTACTATACCAGGAAATTCCAGGTCAACGTACAGAAATTACGTAATACTATACAACATAGGGGTAGAATCAGTACTAGACCAGAAAATTCCAGGTCAACATACAGAAATTACATTACACTATACAACATAGGGGTAGAATCAGTACTAATCCAGGAAATTTCAGGTCAACATACAGAAATTACATTACACTACACAACATAGGGGTAGAATCAGTACTAGACCAGACTATCCCAGGATAACATACAGAAATTACATTACACTATACAACATAGGGGTAGAATCAGTACTAGACCAGACTATCCCAGGACGACAAACAGAAATAACATTACACTTTACAACATAGGGGTAGAATCAGTACTAGTCCAGGAAATTCCAGGTCAACATAGAGAAATAAGATTACACAATACAACATAGGGGTAGAATCAGTACTAGATTAGGAAATTCCAGGACGACATACAGAAATTACATTTCACTATACAACATAGGGGTAGAATCAGTACTTAACCCGGAAATTCCAGGTCAACATACAGAAATTACATTACACTATACAACATAGGGGTAGAATCAGTATTAGTCCAGGAAATTCCAGGTCAACTTTCACTATACAACATAGGGGTAGAATCAGTACTAAACCAGGAAATTCCAGGTCAATATACAGAAATTACATTATACTATACAACATAGAGGTAGAATCAGTACTAGACCGGGAAATTCCAGGTCATCATATAGAAATTACATTCCATTATACAACATAGGGGTAGAATCAGTACTAGTCCAGGAAATTCCAGGTCAACATACAGAAATTACATTACACTATACAACAAAGGGATAGAATCAGTACTAGACCAGACTATCCCAGGTCAACATACAGAAATTACATTATACTATACAACATAGGGGTAGAATCAGTACTAGACCAGGAAATTCCAGGTCATCATACAGAAATTACATTACACTATACAACCTAGGGGTAGAATCAGTACTAGTCCAGGAAATTCCAGGTCAACATACAGAAATTACATTACACTATACAACCTAGGGGTAGAATCAGTACTAGACCAGAGAATCCCAGGACGACATACAGAAATTACATTACACTATTCAACAAAGGTGTAGAATCAGTACTATACCAGAGAATCCAAGGACGACATACAGAAATTACCTTACACTTTTCAACATAGGGGTAGAATCAGTACTAGACCAGAGAATTCCAGGACGACATACAGAAATTACATAACACTATACAACATAGGGGTAGAATCAATACTAGTACAGGAAATTCGAGGTCAACATACAGAAATTAAATTGTTCTGTACAACAGTGGGGTAGAATCAGTACTACAACAGGAAATTCCAGGTCAACATACAGAAATTACATTACACTATACAACGTAGAAGTAGATTCAATAATAGACCAGGTATTCCTGGGACACCATACAGAAATAACATTTGACTATACAACGTAGGGGTAGCCTCGGTACAAACAGAAAAGACAATTCCAGGTTAACATACAAAAATTATATTTCACTATACAACGTAGAGGTAGAATCAGTACTAGACCAGACAATCCCAGGACAACATACATAAATTACATTACACTATACCACGTAGAGGTAGAGTCGGTACTAGAGCAGGCAATCCCAGGACAACGTACAGAAATTACATTACACTATACAACATAGGGGTAGAATCAGTACTAGACCAGACAATCCCAGGACATACAGAAATTACATTACACTATACAACGTAGGGATAGCCTCAGTACAAAGAGACCAGACAATCCCAGGACAGCATACAGCAATTACATTACACTATACAACATAGGGGTAGAATCAGTCTAGACCAGACAATCCCAGGACAACAAACAGTAATTACATTACACTATACAAAGTAGGGGTAGAATCAGTACTAGACCAGGAAATTTCAGGTCAACGTACAGAAATTACGTTACACTATACAACATAGGGGTAGAATCAGTACTAGACCAGGAATTCGAAATTCCAGGTCAACATACAGAAATTGCATAACACTATACAACATAGGGGTAGAATCAGTACTAGACCAGGAATTCCAGGTCAACATACAGAAATTACATTACACTATACAACATAGGGGTAGAATCAGTACTAGACCAGACAATCCCAGGACAACATACAGAAATTAGATTACACTATACAACGTAGGGGTAGAATCAGTCTAGACCAGACAATCCCAGGGCAACAAACAGAAATTACATTACACTATACAACGTAGGGGTAGAATTAGTACTAGACCAGGAATTTTCAGGTCAACGTACAGAAATTACGTTACACTATACAACATAGGAGTAGAATCAGTACTAGACCAGGAATTCGAAATTCCAGGTCAACATACAGAAATTGCTTAACACTATACAACATAGGGGTAGAATCAGTACTAGACCAGGAAATTCCAGGTCAACATACAGAAATTACATTACACCATACAACATAGGGTTAGAATCAGTACTAGACCAGACAATCCCAGGACAACAAAGAGAAATTACATAACACTATTCAACATAGGGGTAGAATCAGTACTAGACCAGGAAATTTCAGGTCAACGTACAGAAATTACGTTACACTATACAACATAGGGGTAGAATCAGTACTAGACCAGGAATTCGAAATTCCAGGTCAACATACAGAAATTGCATAACACTATACAACATAGGGGTAGAATCAGTACTAGACCAGAGAATCCCAGGATGACATACAGAAATTACATTACACTATACAACATATGGGTAGAATCAGTACTTGTCCAGGAAATTCAAGGTCAGCATACAGAAATTACATTACACTATACAAAATAGGGGTAGAATCAGTACTAGACCAGAGAATCCCATGACAACATAGAGAAATTACATTACACTATTCAACATAAGGGTAGAATCAGTACTAGACCGGGAAATTCCAGATCAACATACAGAAATTACATTACACTATACAGCATAGGGGTAGAATCAGTACTAGACCAGAGAATCCCAGGCCAACATACAGAAATTACATTACACTATACAACATATAGGTAGAATCGGTACTAGTCCAGGAAATTCCAGGTCACCATACAGAAATTACATTACACTTTACAAAGTAGGTGTAGAATCAGTACTAGACCAGACAATCTCAGGACAACATACAGAAATTACATTTCACTTTACAAAGTAGGTGTAGAATCAGTACTAGACCAGGAAATTCCAGGACGACATACAGAAATTACATTACACTATACAACATGGGGGTAGAATCAGTACTAGACCAGGAAATTCCAGGTCAACATACAGAAATTACATTACACTATACAACATGGGGATAGAATCAGTACTAGACCAGGAAATTGCAGGTCAACATACAGAAATTACATTACACTATACAACATAGGGGTAGAATCAGTACTAGACCAGGAAATTCCAGGTCAACATACAGAAATTACATTACACTATACAACATAGGGATAGAATCAGTACTAGTCCAGAGAATCCCAGCACGACATACAGAAATTACATTTCACTATACAATGTAGCGGTAGAATCAGTACTAGACCAGACAACCCCAGGACATGCAGAAGTTACATTACACTATACAAAGTTTTTAATTTTGAAATGCAATTGGTAAAAATCAATACCTTTACAAGTTTAATTTGGAAACTACATTACATTAAACATATTTTATTCACAAAAACAAATTTGCAAAAGGGATTGGACAAAAGTTACAAAACATTATGAAAAGTCCTCTCCCGATACATATAAATATAAAGAGAAATATTAATTGCGACATAGATTAAATAATTATTTCAATATGTAAAAAAAAAAACTAAGTCACAGTAATTTGGAAACAAATGCAAATCAAACTATAAGAGTTAAAGAGTGTACATATTGAGAAAATCTCATAAAGTGTATCACGGTAAATATAATCTAATACATGTATAAAAAAATCAAAATGTTTGAGTTCTTCTTATGTATATGTGAACATAGGAAAAAATAGTACAATTTTCATCATATGTCAAAGATTCGTCACCTGCTAAAAGAAGTTCTAAAGAAACATTAAATAACCGTAAGCTCGAAAAAAGGTCATGGCGAGCGTCACTAAATTTAGGACATTCAAAAAAATAGTGTATGGCATCTTCAAATGGATTTCCACAGGAACAAGAAGGGTTAAATATCAAATTTACCCTGTACATATCAGATCCTAATTGACTACACATATGGCGAATCCTTGTGTGAATAATTTTAGTTTTCCTTTCGCCAAATTTGAAATAGGTTGGCGATTTGTAAAGATATTTAGTGAAACAATTTTTAAAGATACTTATACTAGGTAAGAGCCTTACATTTATATTTAAAGAATTCCATTCACGGATAGTTGAGGGAAAAAATGAATTCCTTGTTATTTCTAATCGAGAATCAGGGACTGTATAGTTCATATTATTTCTTAAATTGTAATTTGTTATTTCTCCTACCCTTGGAGGTAAAAGATCACATAGATATGAGGGAGCTCTGTCATTATGAATTAAGTAAAACAAGTTAAGTTTCCTTTTTCGTCTTCTATCAGAAAGTAATTCCCAACCCGTTTCAAAATAAAGTGATTCGCGACTAGCAAACATTGGCAACCCAGTGACTATTCGAGCGGCTTCAAGCTGCATTTTTTCAAGTTTTTCAGTGTATACGACCCCACAACCATCCCAAAGTTCACAAGCGTATTCCATTGTTGGTCTAATAAATGTTAGATAAATTTTATTTAATGTATCTCTGTTCAATGTAAATTTAAATTTGCGTAGCACAGATAGTTTCTTTCCAACTGACTGGAGGATTCCACTGATATATGTATGAAATTTTCCATCAAAATCGAAAGTAACTCCAAGATGCTTATGCGATGTAACAATATCAATATCTTCATTATTAAATATTATGTCAATAAAAGGGGGATTTCTTTGATTTGATAATACCATGGCTTTAGTTTTGTTTGGGTTAAAGGATACTAACCACTCCTTTGACCAAACATTTATTTTTTCAAGGTCGTCGTTCAAAACGTTTTGTACGAATTGAGTATTTTGACTCGAGTAAAACAGAGAAGTATCATCTGCAAATAATCGCGATAATGAAATAAGATTATCTGCTATATCATTTACATATATTAAGAAAAGCAGAGGCCCCAAAACTGACCCTTGAGGTACGCCTGCTGTTACTTCCTTTGACGGGGAAGTACAGTTGTTTAGAGATACTTTTTGTTTTCTGCCAGATATATAACTTTCAAACCACTTGAGAAGTTTACCATTGATGCCATATGATTTCAATTTAACTAAAAGACCTTTGTGCCATACCCTATCAAACGCTTTTGAGATGTCGCAAAATATTAAGCAACTAGTTTCATGATTATCCAAGGATAGACAAATTTTATAATATATTTCTATTAACTGATGTACAGTAGAGTGTCCTGGAATGAATCCGGACTGATATCTATATAATAAGCCCTCAGAGTAAATAAAATTATAAACTTCTTTGAATACTTTTGAATACTAATCTTTCGAAAACTTTTCCTACAGATGACAACAATGAAATAGGTCTATATTTGGAAACAAGTGTTTTATCGTCTTTTTTTTTGGAAACTAAAATGGAGTGGAAAAACAAACACTCATAACGTTTTGTTTACATTTATTAATGTTGGGAGTTCGATCAATCTTTATTGTTATAAATTCTTCTTTAATTATCCTTTCGATCATTGATTCTTCAATTATTTCTTTAAACACTTTGAGTTCACTATTTACTTTGTAGATCAATTTGAAGATCAGTCAGTGTTTGGTTTAACATGTTCTATTGTAATTAGATTTGCATTTATGATTAATAATATAGAATATTCAGTGCAGTTTCCTCTAAGTTTAACCACCAAAATTAATCTAATTTACGACAATAAAAAAGACCGTAACTCCGATAATGATAATTGTATAAAATATTATCATACAAAGTATATCTATACCATCAGTAATATCTCTCCATGATGTGTCTATACTTCTACAAGAAGCAGCGTTGTCCACCTTCTTATCTTTCATAAGGGGTGTTACCCTATTACCTTTTCTGCTCCACGGAAGACGGGTTCCAAAAAATCTCCAAATCGCATTAATTTCTCTAGTTTCATCTCTGTAATAGAGTACAGATATTCCAATTGTCATGACAACAATAATCCCACTTATCACTATAGTAACCACCATAATAATTAACATTATACACATTGGATTTGACGTTGCTGGAATGGCTGCTGAAACCAAAGTCAGAAATATTGCATACGAAAGTAAAATAGTCATTGCAAACCCGATCCGTTCACCGGACTCTATCGGAAGTAAAAACACCAGTGGATTGATAAGGGAGAACAACAGTGTAGGACATACCACCATTACACTGTAGTACAATGACTGTCGCTTTATCGTGAGTGTGACATCAAACATTGTATACCCATTCCATACATATGTACGTGCGCTGTGTGATTCTAGACTCCAGTCAGAATTCACTGTAATGAAATCTAATGCTACAGGTGACAATGTTTCTGCAGTAAGTTTTATATCAGTAGAAAACACATTCCAAGGAGTAAATTGTAAGATGCAGGTCTGGGAATCGTATGGAAATTTGGAGATATCCGTCTTACATTTAGCCAACAGAACACCGCCGGTAATTAGTATGACTGTACCATTATGAAAGACATTTGCATTAAAATCTGCATCTTTTCCAATAGGCTCCAATACATCTACAGCATTTATAAGAGTTAGAGATGGAGTCCATATCTGTTTTCTTGAGAGCGGAATCATTTCTTTGTTTCCATAAGAAGCAGGATTCCAGCTAATTCCGCCATCTGTCCACGTCATTTGCAAGGCGCCCACAACAACAAGTGTTTCTTGTGTTTCTTCAAATCTGGAAATTGTAAGCAAATAAAATCGTACAGAAACATCCAAGGGTGCCGACTGGTTTGCTGCAGGAAACACTGCCGTCTGTAAAACAGAAAACACGTCTGTGTATAACTGCTTAACATCAGTCAAAGTTTGTCCATGTACACCATGTATATAATAAAACATGTAAAATGCATATATGGTTGCGATTATCATTTCGCTTTTAAAACAAATTCCACTTAAGTTTAATTACACCTCATATATTTATCATATTCGTTTCAATTAATAAAATCCACACTTTTTTGTATTACTTTAAATAAAGTGATAAATTACTCGTAAATCCCAACAATGGAAATCAATGTTCAGTTCTATACTATGTTTAAAAAAGCAAATAACATAGGATATCGTACCTCACTGTCGCTGCTTTAAAGTTGTTGATGACGAGATCCACCAAAGCTATTTTTTCTACATTCTTTGTGTTCCATGTAATATAAAACTCTAATTCTATTGGGACATCAGAACAACAATCAAGATAATTTTGTAAAATAAATAGATTTCATAAGTAAATCAATAGTGGTTAGTTTATAGTTTTTCTCTAATAATTATCTGGAGTCATTAAATTATAAATTAATTACGGTACTACATAAATCTTAGAACAATTTATATATCTTTATGTTAAAAAAAAAACCATGGTTCACTATTTCAATGGACAACCACGGACATCTAGATGCAAAGATTAGCAACTAATTAAAGTTTTCATGCTCCCATGATGCAATTCGGAGCTATTCGTAATTTTCCTTTTGCTTTTACGCGTATTTCGCTTTACGGACATCCAAATGTTTTGATTTGATCTGCACTGAAGAGACATAAGTTGTCGAAATGCGCATATGCAGAAAGTAATTTAACAGTAAAGTAAGTGAGAACCGAACCGTCAGTCAAAAGAACGAACAATCCATGGACAACAGCAACATCGGGAACACAAGGAAACAAGAACACCACTCGAGTACAGGACAAAAAAGAAAAATGAAGACACACATACAGATGAACAACACGGAACCAATAAAAACCATGGGTGAGATCAGGTGTACCGATAGAGTTAGCATCTGCATCTTATAAGACACCTGCCGTGCTGAACATGTCAACTCCGGTAGTGAAGTCAAATCCGATAGAGGAAAAACAAATTTTCATTGTAAAGGGAAAGTTATGTTGTCATCTGGGAAACAGATATCCCATAGCGATCCACAAGATGTCGAAAGGGAAAGGGAAATGCTTATGATAATGTTGTAAAAACTTGTGCCCAATCCCTTTGCTTTTGTGCAATAAAATAAGTTTAATTCAAAATCGTGATGTCGACCTTAAACTTCTGTAGTGATGACTTCAAGTTTTTGGTAACGTACCCATGCTTAAATAGAAAAAAGAAGAGAAACGGGGAATGTGTCAAAGAGATAACGACCTAAATGAGAGTAATAACAACTCAAAGCCACCATAAGATCTTCAATGAACGGTGAGAAAACCCCACACCCAACGGTAGGTCGGAGTCAGCCCCTGAATAAAGAGTAATCAAGTTCAGCGAAATAAACATCATCCTAGACTATTTACTAGTCTATTTGTAAGCAACTGATCTCTATCAAGGAAGTCACTGTATCGACCACAAGCCCTTGAGTAGCGAATGAGTTGTGAGATGTAAACTCCATATGCTGGTGGTTTTGAAATGTTGCTACAAAGAAAAGGGAAGTAGACTATTGGAAAAATGAAGTTTGTAATATTCCTCTGTTGTCAATTTCAAGATGAAGGTCAAGGAACGAGGCCGAACTATTTTGTTGTTTTGTAAACGTATTTTACCACCATTGGTTTTCCCTATTTATCTTTGTTTAATTAGCCATTTTTGGAGCATCATAGTACATTTACTGTTATTTTAACATAGTGAAACTCTTTCCCTCAGTAATTAGATATGTAGTGAGCCTCCACACTAAATTTTAGGTCAACGTTCATCATTGCATGTAAGAAAATGTACTACACCAGCAGTAATCAATGAATCTAATCCAAGAAATGGTCATGTCGGTATCTTATAAAAACCTCTATAAAAGAAAGATGGTTCTTACTACCTAATATGTACAGCTTTCAAACTATTTGCAGTTAAATGTAAGTGATAACCGACCCGTCAGTCGAAAACGGAACAATTCAAAGACAACAGCAACATCGGAAAAACAAAGAAACAAAGATACAACATGAGTACGGTTCAAAAAATAAGAAGAAAAATGAACAACACACAAATGAACAACACGGACCAATAAAGACCATGTGTGAGATCAGGTACCCTGGCAGAGTAAGTATCTCCTGCCTCCACCAGGATACCCGCCGTACTGGACACGTCAAATCCGGTTTTTGAAATGGAATGTGAAGGACTATTTCTCAACACCATAGGAATATCCATACTCCATTAATTTTGGAAATAGTTGGAAGTGATTTCCTTGATAGAGCCCGGGTTCTCACAAATAGACTACTTCAACAAGGGTATGTTACCCAAAACTTGAAGTCATCCCTCCGGAAGTTTTACGGTCGACATCACCATCTTGTGGACCGCTATGGGATATCTGTTTCCCAGATGACAACAGATCTCTCCGTTTAAAGCTTCATTGTTGTTTCCTCTCACGGATTTGAGTTTACTACCGGATTTGACATGTTCAACACAACGGGTGTCTTATAAGGAACTGGAGATGCTTACTCTACCGGTGCACCTGATCTTACCCATGGTTTTTATTGGGTCCGTGTTGTTCATCTTTGTGTGTGTGTGTGTCTTCATTTTTCTTTTCTATGCCATACTCATGTTGTGTCTATGTTTCTTTGTTGTTTCCGATGTTGCCATTGTCCCTGGATTATTCGATTTGGATTGACGGTTCGGTTCTTACTTACTTTCTTATTTTGGTAATTTAAACTTATTTTATTGTTCAAAAGAATAACAATAGGATGAGACACAAGTTATACAACTTAGAGTTGTCTTCTCCTATACATAAATAAATATAAATAGTCAGAACAAATAAATTTATCATATTAAATTTTTGAATAATGAAGACAAAGGTAGTATGTAAAAAATCGATAAATATATTCAATCGAGTTGTACTTGTAAACAATTGTTGACCAGTCGAGCACACCTGGGTGAGAGTTACATGTGGCTATGATTTATCAATAGCTTAGTTATTGAGTTGGCTGGAATAAGTGTTTTATAAATTCTGTATAGTGACCTATATCCCTTGGAATTTTTAAAATCTGAGATATCAGTAAGTACATTTTATTATTTATTCAGAATATTTGTTTTGTTCATCGACTTAGTTTACATGTCAACAGGTGCGTTCACAAGGTTTTTCCGACAAGATTGACTTATCTCTGGAAATATTAGGGTTGTATAGTATAGCCATCTCAAGTGCTGAACCGGCCAGTATTTTTGATAAATATTTGTACCGATGAAAATATAGATTTATTAGTTTCTATAGAGAGTTGATCATTCCCAAATAACAAAATGTCAATAGTTATTGTAAGGCCCTCTTATTCTAATTGATTCAGTTCTTGCAACATAATATTCCGAACTAGGGTAAATTTTTCGCAATGTAGTATAAAATACTCGCAATTTTCGTTTAAGTAACCACAAGAACATGAACTGTTATTTGTTAAATAAGATCTAAATAGATCTCCATTTAAAGAACTACAGTTGTTTCTTAGTCTCGTATGCAATACAATACAACATCGGTCTCCCAAATAATAATATATTGGTGGTTTTTTTCTTATTTTGGTGGTATGATAACTATAGGGAAATTTCTATCTTATTAAATTGGCTTACATTTTATTTTTATACTATTAATTGTTTGTTGAGTAATTCTGCAAAATTTGACTGAAATCTGTTGAACGCTATAAGAATACAAAAATACCGAAGTTGCAGAAAAAAACCCCAGAAAATTCCATTATGCTGTACACGTGTTTCAAAGAGTAACCTCTCATCAAAACTGTTTCCCAAGGCCCCCTCCCCATCTCGAAAAAAAAGATATCATGAAGTAAAATTTTGAAAAGACTGGGCCATTTTTAAAGTTACCTTAAATATAAATAAAATTTTTATATTGTAACGTATAAAGCTCCTTCGAGAGAATATCATGAAGGAAATAAGAAAGTGAGTGTTAAAACAATATGATACATACTAGTGCTCCACAGAGTTTAATAGCGTGGCATAATCTAGATCATCTTTTGATCGTCAACTGTAGAATCTGAGCTTACCTTTTGAGGGACACATTACAATACAATGTGGAAAACTCATTTTTTGACTTGATCTGCACTGAAGAGACATATATACATTGTCAAAATGACCATAAATGGCACTTTATTTACAGTTACTTTCGTTTTTATTGGAACTCTTCCTAGCCTAATTTTGGATGGCACGCAGTATTGAGAGATGTTTCGTAGGCACTTTTCAACTTGTGTCAACAAATCTAAAAAATATTATCTATGTCTATCCATCTAAACCTCTAATTTGAGTTCTCTATCATTTCATCAAATACATATTTGATATGGAACTTTGGATTCTCATACTCGCCCTAGTGGCATTAGATCAAGTAATCACTGTGTTATAAGTAGCCCTAACGGTATTGGATCAAGTAATCACTGTGTTATAAGTAGCCCTAACGGTATTAGATAAAGCAGACGCTACATTAGTAGGATCACAAATCTACTTGCACAACATCGGGCATAAAAATATTTTTGACGTGAAAAAAGCTGTTTTTAACCTATAGTTGTCTCTTGCAGAAGCTTCCAAGCAGTCGTCTTCGAAATGAGGTTTTGCAGAAGCTTCGAAGGTGTCTTTTCAAATGATTTGATTCAAGTTGTATCGACGAGGTTTAATTCGTCGAAATAAAACTATAAACAACATTGAAACTGCATTGTTGTGAGTTATGCTTGTTTCTCTTATTCTTCTTCGAAATCTAGATGAACTAGGTGAAAAACAACACTACTTGACACTTCTATAAGGCTGAAAGAGGTGCTTCTAAAGAAACTGTCAAAGACAATCAAGATATAGATAGAAGTCAATTTGTAATCTTTTGAACCAACGCCTTCAGTTGGTACTTGTAAGTGTGCTCTCAAAGGATTTGAATTTCTGTCCTAATGCTAAAAAATGAGTAACAATTGTTAAATGTTCTAGACCAAATTTTATCGTTCTATATACATCATATTGTCAAAGATAAAGATACATGTGATCATGATTCATTTTAGTCAGATGATGTTGATAATTATGATGATATCTACACACAAAAAGTGGTTCATAGATTCCAAAACGTATCAAGGGCTACACCGATTGTAGCATAATGCGACCGCAGCATGTCGATCACTAAAATTTAAACAAGTGCAATTCAAAGTGAACGTAAGTGAACTTGACACAGTAATCTGGATGACATATTAAGGGGTTTGACAAGTAATTAGCTGAACGTATAAACAAAATGGCTAAAATATGGTAAAATTCCCTGCACTTATATATTTGTAGCTTTGGAAAATGTAACAATGGAATAAAAATATCTACAGTAACTAGAAACGTAGGTTTTTGGCACCTCAGATTCTACAACTAGGGAAAATAAAAATAAACCCTTTTGAACCCTTATAAATCGTAAACGACAAGAGTTACGCAAAATCTTTTACTCCTAACAGATATTTTATATCAAGAGGAATCCAAACAACAACAACAAAAAACAAACCATTTAAATCCGATGAAAATAAAAAGTGTATGTTATTTTCACAAATGCAATTTTGGCACTGCTTGACGCCTTATAGTTCAGAAACTGTAAGAGGTATGCCAAATACGACAACATACTACTTAAACCATACATGAAGAATTCGGAGAAACAATTCCTATTAACATCCAATATAAAAAAAATTCATCATATTTTGAAAAATTGCTATTTTTGGACCTTTTGACACCTCATAGCTTGGAAACGGTAAATACTATACCAAATCCGTTGACATACTACGGAAGGCTTACAAGAGGAATTCAAGGGAAAAATGTCATCAAAATCCGAAGGGAAAATGTTTTAGGTAATCTGCATATTTGCAATTTTGTCCCGTTTTTGCCTTTCATAACTCAGAAAGGAAACGAATAATCAAAACTCTTATGGTCAAAGGCTATGTTAAATTTTCGTAAGGAATCCATCGCTAAAAACTGCATCAAAATACAACTAAAAAATCAAACCTTATTTGCCATTTTTGGCCCAATTTATCTTATGAACTGTACATGCGATGTGAAATCCGTTACCATATTGTAGAAAGGAAATTTCCTTAAGAGCACACTGACAGAAAACCCTTCAAAATTTGATGAATGATAAATATTATGCAGCATGATATATGAAAAAACCTTATTTAGCCCCCTTTGTTGTCTTTTCAAAGAACTGGCGAGACCACAACACCCAAAGCCATTTCCGACCTTTTTTGCTGGGTACCTTTATAAAGACATGTTTGCCGAGTTCAATGGATCAATCCTGATCTCTACAAATGATATGTTTAGTGTGTACACCGACAATGGAAGGGATCTCCAATCCTTCATTGACTTTTATCAATTATATTTTTTTTCGTTTTTTCCTGGGCATAACTTGCATCAAAACTTCGATATTTGACAAACCCACAGATGCACACTGCTACTTTAACTACTAGTATGCATTTTGTCATCCAAAGTCCTGCTAAGATCTCAGTTCTTGCGACTAAGACGTCTATGCAGTGATGAGAGCAGTGTTGCCTTGTGTCATCTTTTCCTTGACCGCGGCTATCCAAACCTGTCCAAGACCTTAGACTCTGTTTCATGCAGAGACAGAAAACGGATTCTTGTACCGAAACCCAAGAGAAACGACGACAGGGTCCCCTTGATTCTAAATTTTCATCCCCATAACGTCGTTAAGAAACATTTTTGCTACACTAATATGAACAAATAGTCCAGAAGGACCCTTCTCCTCTCCTTACGGCATACAAAAAGGGCCAAAACTATTCACGGACTTCGTTAGATATTTAGTCATACATTAACTTTAGATATTTTTACTTCTAAAGATCACTTTCGGGATGGCACAGAAGTACTAAACAACTCAGCTAGTGAAGCAGTCTATCAACAGAGGCATCAACTCAGTGGTAATAAAAACAAACAAAATAACGTTATTGTGAATAATTTGAGTCCTGCAGCTGCCAATGCCGGTAAGAGATAACCCTTTAGTATAAAAACAATCGGCAAAATATTTGAAGAGCAAATTTCCAAAACATATGAAAGACCTTAAGGAGGACAAGATAACCAAAAAAAAAAAACACGGCAACAACTGACTCAACTTAGAAAAAGAGCTTTTTGATATGGTCGTCGCCTTAAATTAAATAAACTTTGCAGAATGAGTATTTTACAACTCGTTGCTGATGTCTTGCCACAAGTCCTTGCAATTTCACTTTTCTAAATCATCTCCCTTGTTGTTTACTTACCTGCTTTCAAAATTTAACGCACTGGTGTCGCATGTGTTTCATGATTCATGGTTCAGATTTTATCTGCACTGATGAGACATAAGTTGTCGAAATGCGCATATGCAGAAAGTAAATTCAAAGTGACTTCGGTATTTAGTTATTTGTTACCACTGGTCGATGCCAATGCTGGTGGACTGTTAGTCCCCGAGGGTATTCACCAGCCCAGTAGACAGTACTTCGGTGCTGACCCGAAAGCCGATTATTTTTTAAACCTTCCAATATCTAAAATTTTGTAAATTTTATTGAAATCTAAGGAGTATCTCCCTCATGCAAAGCTCTGTCCTTAGCTGGTTTTGGCTTTAAATTTAAATCACTTTGGTTATTTGTTTTCTATCAGTTTTTAAATATCTTTGAGGTTATGGTCTTCCAAACGTTTAGATTTTATCTGCATTGATGAGACATAAGTTGTCGAAATGTGACTTCGGTATCTAGTTCTTTGTAAGGAATTTGGTACCGTTTATATTATTGCTGCAGTCAAGGAAGTGGCAAAACTTTTATTGTAATGAAGTCAAGATTAACACCCCAAGCTTACACAATGTGTTAGATTCATCGAAGTTAATGTCTACATTGTATATATATATCAGACATGAAAACCTGACAAATGTATACAGTGTTGTCTTTAGTCGATGAAATGTGGAGAGCACGGGGTGTAGATCTTAATTTCGGTAAACTGAAAGTTTTGCCACTTGCTTGACCGCAGCATATATTGAATTGTCTTCTGTCACAAGTGTCAGTACAATTAGGTAAAATTTAAATAAATAGATAATGAAAAATGGACCACTGAAGGAAATTTTAACAATTCTGGAGAGACTTACTAGGGGCACTTGATTGCCATAGATGCCACAATGGCGGCAAAGCTCGATACAAAGATTAGAGTTGGTCCAAAATTCCGTGAACCACAGCACATCAATTGGAAGTACAACTTCAAGATTTTGATGGATGCAGTTAATGACTACACTAGGAAGTGGGCAAAGAAAAGAAAAGTAATTGAGAACCGAACCGTCAGTCAAAAAAAATACTAACAATATAGGAACAACTGCAACATCGGAAACATCAAGAACGAAGAAGTTTAGATATTGTCCGACTGAAACGTGTCCATGAAGTCATTAATTGTGAATCGGATCCGGCGCTTCAAAACAAAAAGAGAAAAAAGTGAAATCCAGAAATCCAAGTATATTTGAAGATTCCCTAGTGGAAAAAAAAACTAAAAACCTCCTCGTTGTCCCTGCTGACAAAGCTTCTAACAACATACTGTTCGTGTGTCAGAAACACTGTCTTGAGTGCCTTGTGAAGGAGATGGATATCGACAGTTCATCTGGAAACCCTACTTATACCCCTATTACAATATTGAATGACAAGATTTTTAAAAACTCACACTTCAGCTTTAGCATCCTTTGGCATGAAAGCCGATGATGAAAACAATTAACTTCCTAGCATCTTATGGGTACCAAAGCTTCATCCATAGGAATCCACACAAGCAGAGATTCATGGCTCGGAAGTCCAGATGCACCACTAAACCTCCTTCACAGCTCCTCACTACTTTGTTTACAGCAGTCAGAGATGGCCTGAAAAATTACTCCACGAGCGGCGTGAATCAGATGGATTCTTAAAAATTCAAAAGATCATCTCCTTGAACAACTATCCTCGGCCAGTCTCCCCCATTGCCATAGCATTCAATTTTCTTTAAATACAACACCGTACAACCCTACCACACAATAAACTGAAAACAGTAATTGCAGATTTAGAACATCAAAGTTTCCGCAGATACACCTTTTTAGTAGTAGGAAAACACAAAATATATTTTGATCGACAATATTTTTGTCGAAGTCGGAGGTTTCCTTTTCCAATGGACAATAGGGATTCCTATACACTTTACGGGAACTTAACTGCACGCCACTTTTAGCTGTCCTTTACCTTTACTCTATGAGACCAAGTTTTTATAAGGCCTCACACAAAGAAACAAACTTTTAGCCCAGTCCTTTAATTTCAGCTTCTGCTACATAGACGATGTACTTTCTCTTAATAATCCAAACTTTAAGGAATATTTACATCAGATCTATCCAAATGAGCTTGAAGTTAAAAAAAAAAACTACTGATACACCTACTTCAGCATCGTTACTAGATATTTTGTTCTACATTTACGAAGATGGACGTTTGAAATCTAAGCTATATGATAAGCTTGATGATTTTAACTTCCCAGTTGTAAACTTTCCCTTTCTTAGCAGCAATATACATACCCCTCTGTGGGGTGTACATTTCACATTTGATTCGTTACTGTCGAGCGTGTGGTTTGTACAGTTATTTTTATTTTTTTTTAAATAAAGCAAATACACTTTATCTGAAGCTGCTTAGTCAGGGATTTGTTCAGGCTATGTTAATTTCCTCCCCCCGGCACCTGAATCGGTTTTCAGGGGCTTCGGCTACAGAGCTGCCGGGCGCGTCCCCAGGTGGTGGATAGGGGAATGCCCTGTCTATGCGGGGTAGTCAGGTCATAATACGGAAAGCCTGACCGCGAACCATTGTAGCCAAACTGTGTGGAGAAACGCCACGCTCCATGCAGTATAAAGACCCCTTCTATATTTCTTTCTTCTGATACTTTCAATTTTTTGAATTGATTAACTTGTTCTCGTCCTGATATAGCTGAAATATTGCTCATTGGACGTTAAACTCTAACTAATCAATCAATCAATTAATTTCCTCCCTCAGGAAAATGACCGTCACCATAACGTCATTGAAAGATATGACGTGTCAGTGTCCAAAATGAAAACTTCTCATATTCATTTACTCCATATTCTTTCGTAAAATATTTATTACGATACACATAGACTAATACCCCAGTATTGTTAGGTGATGAACCAAAAATTCTCCTTTGCTGAAAGATGAACTGAAGCTTTACAACTAAACAATACCCATTGTAGAAGTGTGAATCTGCTTTAGGGCATTCTATTGTCAATCGACTCTTGATTAAATTACCTATGGAAAAAATGGTGTCTTCCCGGAATGCCAACATTTTGAAAGTAACCTATTCCCGGAATGCCAACAAAAATATTTCAATAGATGTTGTTATAAATAACGTGTGTTTTAGAGCAATTACTTTAATTCAACAAATTAAATGAACATGTTACACGGTTATTAAATATTTTAAAGCAAAAATAGAGAAAGGAAATTTAAAGATAGAAGATAGTTAAATTTTAAAATTTTAATTGCGAGGCTTGCCGGGCATTTTAAAATTTTAAAATTTAACTATCGAGAGTGGATAAAATATGGTAATAATCGGGATAAAGTGGTGTAATCTTTTTCTCTAATGATCAGTGATAAACACCGAGAACTGTATTCCGAATAGATTTAGCAGGAAATAGCACGGGGCTTTACATACAATATACATACAAAGGAAATTTATCCAACGGGTCAAAACCGGTTTAAACTTGACATATCATTAGAGAATACTTTTTATAACATATAACAAATTATATGAAATAGGATCCATAGATGTTAAGATCTTTTTTCTTTAAATCCAGTATTCATGAATCAAAGGGCTTATGTACTATGGTACTATGAGAAATTCTGCTATAACGCAATGAACATTGCTTTTTATTGGTTTACCCTAAGGGACCGACCATTTAACTTGAAAGGGGGGCTATGTTTTTTTTTCTAAAAAAATATATTTTGGATCTGATTTTATGTGAAAAAAATATTTTGGCTGCCAAACTGATGAAAAAAAAATTTTCTGAAGGAGGCTTTCAGCCCAAAAAAATAATGTTAATTTTGCAAAAAAATATTTTGTTGATACGCATGCAAAAAATAAATAAATTTTCTGTCCAGAAAAAAAACCATAACCCCCCCCTTTCAGGTTAAATGGTCGGTCCCTAAACCTTCATCTACCTGTACTTTTAATCATAACTTGAATCTTTCGTTTTTCGGATCCGGTATAATTACTATATATTGTTCTGTCTCGCTCTTAATTTAAGAAAGAAGTTTCCATCCAGATTACATTTTCGAGATATGACCAAGGACTACACAAATCCTTAATATATTTATGTGAATTTAGTGGATGGTGTGTGGGGCGTTCGCTCCCACTTAAACGGGAAACATATAAATTTTAGGGTACACTCAAGGTGTTGGCCAAACATTTGATTAAGAATTTGTGATTTTTTTTCAAATGTGCGCTCTCTTCCTGCAAATCTGCCCCTGACTTTGATTTACTTGCTTTACTTACATGATAATTTACTTGAAAGTTTATCAGCAAATATCATTTGTTCCCTAAATGAACATTGTCAAATAGCATTGGATGTTTCTTCTTTTTGGTTCCGTTTCTATAGGACGTTAATGTAACCGATGTCAAATTGTATCTCACAAGTAGAATAATACGACTTCCAGTTACAATTCTTAGAAAAAAAACACAAAACCCCTTATCTTTATTTCATCATGCACCTAGTGCAGATATCTCGGAATATTTTTGAAAACCAGAATACCGGTAATCAGTTGGAAGAGCACTTTCAAAAAGTAACACAAAAGCCACTATTATGTTGATATGGTAAGCAAAATTTGGTGAAATTTGAACAAAAAATTGAATTGCGAGTCTCTTTGGCAAAAGTGGTTATTAATATTTCATCTCATACATGCAGTAGGATGATTACTACTTTGCAGCTTACTTTTACTGGGTAAATGTTTACGCAACAATTAAATTCTATTCCCGGAATGCCAACAAAATTTGACAGGAAAATTGTCGGCAGATCAAAAGATGTTGGCATTCCGGGAGTAAACCGAAAAAATTTCCCCTCCTTGGTCAAGAATTTTGTTGCAACTTATTCTAATGTCATTTAATGATTGCTCAATAATGACTTAATGATGAAATATAAAAAACTTGACCATCAGGGAAATAATTTCACCATTAAGTCATTATTTAGCAATCATTAAATGACAAAACAGTAAGTTGCAACATAGTTCTTGACCAAGGAAGGAATTTTTTTCCATAGGTAATTTAATGAAGAGTCGATTGACAATAGAATACCCTAAAGCAGAATAGGTATTGTTTAGATGTAAAGCTTCAGTTCATCTTTCAACAAAAGAGAATTTTTGGTTCATCGCCTAACAATACTGGGGTATTATTCTATGTGTATCGCAATAATACAGGAGTTTGTCTTTTAATGCAGAGTGGAGTTGGTAAAACAATTCCACGTGCTGAGATGTATGTTTTTTTATTTTCTTAGAAATTGTGTACTTGTACATGAGATGATATCTCATGTGTGCACTTTGTTTATAACTATTATCAAATTTATGTAAATTCTAAATCCAAAAATTTAACTCCCTCCGTAGTTTTGTTCTTAGCTATATTTGATATAACTGATTATTCGGATTTCGTTTAAACATTTTTTGAAATTATGGATTTCAGATGTTTGGTTTCTAGCGCTGTTGATGAGGAATTAATTTCCGAATTGGCCATACAGCTCATTAAAATTTTTTGCAGTCGGAGTTAGCATATGTCTTATGGTCTCATGTTTATTTACTCCATATCCTTTCGTAAAATATGTTCAACTAGATTCACGTCTCCCCGATTTGACTATACCGATTTTGAGATTTTCTAGATTGACTCACTAACAGTGGGATATGTGCTGTTAACAGAGCATGACATGCCCACCCTTCCGAAACACCTGATGTCATCCTTGGTTTTTTATGGGGGTCACACTGTCAGTGTTTTAGTTTTCTTGTGTTGTCTTGCATACTATACTGTTGAAATTTAGTGTTTGTCTTCGTTAGTGATATTTGTGGTACAGATTTGTCCTAGTCATTGTCTGAATACAAAAGAGATTTACAGAAGACTCCTTGGTACCGTTTGAGGGTTAGAGAAGTAACTAGAGTAGCGATGTTCATTTGTTTAATTCATGTTATATTTATATGAGACTGAAGGCCACACGAGTAGCTCCTCTAAACAATATATACTAGCATATATACATAGTAATGTAATACATGAATAATTGTCATATTACAATTATAAAAAATGTTAAAGAAACAATTAAAATAACTGTATAAGATACAATCAGACAAAACCTATCTAGTCCATCAGTAACATCCTTCCAGGATACATTGTCAGAGTTTTTATTCCATCCATTAGGTGATAAAGGTTTTACATTATTGGCTTTTCTTTTGCAGAAGTGACGAGAACCAAAACACCTCCAAAAAGCATTGATCTCTTTCGTTTCATCTCTGTAATAAAGCACTGAAATTCCAATTGTCATGACAACAATGATGCCACTTATCGTTATAGTAACCACCATAATAATTAACATTATACACATTGGATTAGACGCTGCAGGAATGGCTGCTGAAACAAGGGTAAGAAATATTGCGTAGGATAGTAAAATAGTCATTGCAAACCCGATCCGTTCACCGGATTCTATAGGAAGCACGAACACAAGTGGATTTATAAAGGAAAATAACAACGTAGGACATACCACCATTACACTGTAGTACAGGGGCTTTCGCTTTATTGTAAGATTTACCTCATACATTGGGTACCCATTCCATACCCATGCACGTGCACTGTGTGATTCTAAACTCCAGTCAGAATTCTCCGAGAAGAAACCTAAATCAACAGGCGAAATTGTGTCGGTAGACAAAATTATATCAGATGAGAAAATGTTCCAGGGTGTAAACGAAAGTGCACATGTCTGTTTGTCAAACGGAAATTTTGATATATCTGTTTTACATTTAGCTGACAAGACGCCTCCTGCTATAAATATGACAGTTCCATTATGAAAAATATTAGCATTGAATTCTTTATCTTCTCCAATAGGTTCTAATACGTCCACCGAATTTATAAGTGTTAAATATGGCGTCCAGATATTTTTGTTAGACAGCGCAATCCGGTCTTTGTTTCCATAACTTGCAGGATTCCACGTTATACCACCATCCGTCCATGTCATCTGTATGGCTCCCAAGATAACTATTGTTTCCTGTGTTTCTTCAAATCTACTTAAAGTAATGAGATAAAATTTAACAGAGATTGGTAGTGGCTGGGATTGATCTAAAGCTGGAATGACTTCCTTTTGTAAGTTGGAGAATACATCTGTATATAACTGTTTTGTATCTGTTAGTGTCTGTCCACAAACAGAAACTACAGCATAAATTGTGTATAAAATAAAAAGTAAAAGCATTATTCCTTATTTCGTAAACAAATCATGTCCGTTTAAATAAATCCTTGTGCATGTCTTACAATCGAATCTCTTTGTTTCACCTTGTTATGTGAAGCATGATTGATCAAATCTAATTAATTAATTTGTTGAACAAAGAAAAATTATTAACACAAAATGCATTATTATAGTCAAACGGTCATGGGTGAAACTTCATGAAAATTATGTCCCAATTTACGACCGATTCAATGAAATATGTATTTTGATTTTAGTCAAAAGAAAATGTTTTAAGATGGAAAGATATTTACATTAAAATAGGTTCATGACAAAAAAGGGAATTTAATAATTATATCCTTTTCTTAGGTACATAATAATACTTTTTATATATCAACAGATATCTGTTACACTATATTTATTTAGATGTATGTGAAAGTAGTTATAGAAAGTTCTACTATAAGTATATTTTTACATACTTAACACCAAAGTCGGAATCTTTTCATTGATCTTACTTTTGCAGGTTTTGGAAAAGGGATTAAATTCAGGATTGTCCTTTTAATACTGTAGGCGAGTGACATTACTGGCCAAATTTCATTTTTAATGCACCTGCCTAACACACGGCTATATTATACATCATCGGAAAGCAATAAATATGTAGTTTCGAGATATGTCGGTCGTAAAAGTGAAATGTGGTGCAGTTTTATGCAAATCTGGGTCAAATTGAAATGTCAGCCATTGGTAATTTTCCAATGAATTTTTTACTTTTTCGGATTGAGAGCATACAGATACCTTAACGAATGAATAAAATAGATGTTTTCTTCGATTATATTAGGAATTTACACAAAACAATAGTGCGAAATGGCGCCAAACCAACGTAAATTTCTTCTATAGTTGATTAGTTGATAATATTTAAAATGATCTTGACCTTTATTTTTTTACATTTTTCCCTAAAATTTATCCAATATAATATATTGAGAATTACACAAATATCTTTTGAACTGGAGTACAGTGACTATCAAATAACACCATTAAAATTGGGGGGTAAACTGAGTCTGAAGTTGCATCTTCGACCAAACAGGTTCAATATCGGTTCTATTTATTTTCAAAACGTGAGAAACTGATAAGAATATAATTTTTATGCCCCATCAACGAACTTGGAGGGCACATAATGTTTGCCCTTGGCCGACCGTAAATTAGCTCGTCCGTTTATATGTCTGTACGTCCGTTTATGTAATCATACTGATCCATTTCTTAGAAACTGAATGAGATTTGGTCAACATAAAGATATTTGATGATACTGCGAATCAACTAGGCAAATTGACACATTTGACATACATTTGACTCTGATTCAGTTTTTTCTCCTATATTTTTTCTCAGAAACTACACTTGTAAGTAATACTTCAATAATTTGGTCAGTTGGAAAATCTTGGCTAGTACTGTAGAGGCAGCCAAATGACTAACATTTCACCTTTCAATTACATTTTTGACAATTGCAAAGTTTTGAGTTCAGATATATTTCTCAGAGACCAGAAGTGATACAGCAATGAACCTTGACTACATTGATTAACTTAGGTCTAATCTGATGTATGTCCGTTTAACGGACACCTGAGTCTCGTAGACATAATTTTTGGTCTTTTATGGAAGTACTGACATCTTGTGTCATGAGCAACTGCATTGCATGGGGTAGTATGAACTTGCCAAATAGCCCTTGCAATTAAGGTCAACGAATCTTTTAGTTGATATTATCTGCTGACCCTGAATGAGAGTATTCTCGCTATAGAGAATGAACATACAAATTTTAAGAAGTTATGAACAAAAATGTGTGTCTCTGTTTTTGCTGACAGGCTCATAAAAATTTTTTATTATTTTTTATTATAAGGTATTTTATATGGAATAAATATTAAATATGGAACCCATTAAGATCATATACACATGTACATAATATCATCTTGAAGGTCAGGATAGATTATTGAACACGGAGTTATTGGCCGACTAAAAATTCGGGAGTTCAGGACAGAAGTTCCAAAATCCATTTTTAATGCATTTTATGTAAAAGCAAACACGAAAAAAAGGATAATATCAATCGGAATAATCCATGTGCGCCTTAAAATGCAAGTGGGACATTTTAAATAATATCGCACAGAAATTACTGGGTTAATTTATTAGATTGTGAAAATCTGGATTTTGAATATATTTTACGCAGCGAAAATAAAAGATTTGACATTCGAACGAAACTGATACTGGGAATTTACTTTAAATCGGGATTTTGATGTTAAACGACTATTCCTATAGCACTACTGCGATTTCTGAAATTGAACAGTGCCTGTAATTAATCGTATTTTAACAAAAATTGCACCGTACGATTTTTCTTATGACCGGGCAAAAAAGAAACTACAAACATTCATCTAACAAAATTGTGAAAATTCAGCTGTGTGTTAGGCAGGTGCATTTAAGTCGAAAACTAAGCGACTTTTTGGAAAATGTTACTCGCCTATAAATACTTAAATTTGAAATCATTGGTTATGAAAAAACAATTTAATACTTTTATGGGAAATTTGATGTTACTCCCTACTTGAATTCAAATTACTAAATACACACAAAGTGTAAGTCGTACATGTAGGTACTCTTGTAAAATAAGCTCGAAAGTTTCTCTCGTCACTGTTTCAAAGAAACCAACGTCAGATCTATTTTGCAAATTGAATCATAGTTTTCTTTAGTTTTAATGGTATGTTCTATTTTTTTCTTATAGCTAATCTTCAATTAATATTTATGTCACTCAAACATTGAAATATACAGAAATAATTGTCATCATAATATAAAAGTACTATTTCCCAGCAAAATCACTATCCTGGAACGCATCCGAATCTATCAAAATATAAAAATCAACGATAATTAAACTTTCAAAATCTTAAAAATGTTGAATAATTGAGGTAATTTATCACAAAAGGTGTCAAAATAAAAAAATATCCATGTTGCATAATAAATTTTGTTATGCTGCACGTGTGTTTTGAAGGAGTAAACTCTCATCAGCAGCATTGGAATAAAATAGTATGGAAAGTCATAATCAACAAAAATATCAAGGTTGCATAATAAACAGTAAATTTGTTATGCTGCACGTGTGTTTTGAAGGAGTAAACTCTCATCAGCAGCATTGGAATAAAATAGTATGGAAAGCCATAATCAACAAAAATATCAAGGTTGCATAATAAACAGTAAATTTGTTATGCTGCACGTGTCTTTTGAAGGAGTAAACTCTCATCAGCAGCATTGGAATAAAATAGTATGGAAAGCCATAATCAACAAAAATATCAAGGTTGCATAATAAACAGTAAATTTGTTATGCTGCACGTGTGTTTTGAAGGAGTAAACTCTCGTCAGCAGCATTGGAATAAAATAGTATGGAAAGCCATAATCAAGAAGTAGTGAAAAAAGAAGTACTCATTACCAAAATTATTCCTGTAAGTATAGAAAATACAAAAATACTAGAGTTGCATAATAAACAGTAAATATTGTTATGTTGTACACGTGTTTCAAGGAGTAACCTATAATCAGCAGCATCACAATCAAATTATGTGGAAAGCCATAATCCTGAAGAAGTCAGAAACAAGTACTCATTACCAAAAATATCGAAACGGGAGGCCAAATCCAATATCGAGGACATTCATCGAGTGCAAGACACGGAATGGAGCTTCAGTATTTTTAAGGATTTAGCAATTTGATAAAAACAGAAAATATCACAATCACAATCAAATGGGAGGAAAAAGCATCAGAATAATAAATCGGATGCTGCCCTGGAAATATTGATTAGCCGATGCTATCAGTTGTGAGGAACAAACGTTAAGTTAAACCTGTTAGATAACAGCTGGAGAGAAAGGTTCATATTCCATAACCACAGGCAATTACCAACAGTTCATATGACAGTTAAAGTCATGAAGGTAAAGTCATCATACTTTAAAAGAAAGCTGAGATACGAGTCATACAATACTTATGGGCAATTGAAATGTACAGATTACAATTTAAAGTGCTGATTAATAATCATAAATTCTCAAACTCGAATATGCAAGAGGTTTTACAGTACTGCAATCACCCAATAAACAAATTGTCACATACTATCGGTGATACGTGCATTTACAAAATTTAAATGGTCCTACTATGTACAGTAACTGGAATATTCAACTCGGGCGTGAACTTTCATGTAAATCGTTTTAGGAATATAGTCAGAAAGAAAACAATTTGAGAGTTTAACTCAAGATAAATCTTTGTGAATCTTGATGACCCTACCCTGAATGATTACCGAGACATATACCTTTACGTAGACACTCCAATAGTCTTCGAAATTTAAAAAAATGCATAGGTGTATCAGGAAACATATGTGTCGCCTGTACTATGAAACGTGACATCAGGTTCCAAACTTTTTATGTTGCTTATCTCTATCATATATTGAAGAATCAATGCAGATTTGGTCAAAAGACAAAGGATTGTTAGATAATGAAGGCACCTTATTAAAGAGTCAACTACACCAAAACAAAACAAAATCCATCAAAATTTGGAAAAATAAAGAAAAAAATGGATTTTGTACATTTGCACTGCAGTAATATATTGCAGTTTTTCTGGAAGTTTTGTTGACAAGCACCATGATGTTTAGGGGAGATGTGGATAATGAAGGTACATTCTTAGACATTAACAAACTGGATGACAAAGTCCCATAATAGATATGAAATTAGAATTAACAAGTGTGGATCGTATTGCAAGGCAATACAGAGGTCCCCTACCGGTGGAATAATTCTTTGTTCTTCCAGCAAAAATAGTTAAAGGAAAAAAGTTTTCCAAGCCCAAGGCCCATAACTCCATCAAAAATCAAAGGACCCAACCCATACTCAAACTTGATCTGTAACCCATAGTGGTTGATTAACAATGCATATATCAGCTTAATATCTGAAACAGTTTAGAAACTAGAGCTGTTGCCGAATGGCAACCAATTATGCCCCTCTCATTGAACCCTGAATCAATATGGCAAGTGCAAATTTAAGTGTGTGTTGACAAATTGCAGTTGTTGACACAGTATGGACACAATGATATGCCTCCCTTTTTCCAAAATATATAAAAGGGAAGTTCTGACCCCTAAAATCAGTTCTATGGGTGCTAGGTAATCTTCCTGTAAAGTTTGATTCTTTTTGAGGCACTTTGAATTTTCCCATCTTTTTCCAGTTTCCTTGGCAACGGCAGCCATTTTGAAAATTCTGAAACCCAAAATCATTTCTATGGGTGCTGGCATCCTTCTTGGAAAGTTTCATAAAATTTGAGGCACTTTGAATTTTCCTGCCTTTTTTCAGTTTCCTTGGTAGCCGCAGTCATTTTGAATATTCCAAAAGATATATGTGTGCACATCTACATATTGTAAGTTATATTCCTATGAAGTAGTTGAAATCTATATTTTACCAAAATTTCTTAAGTCCAAGGCCCATAACTCCGTCAAATATCAATGGAATAGAACTAAACTCGAATTATATCTGTAATTCATATTGGCAGACTCACATAGCCAATATTAGCTTAATATCTGGAAACGTTTAGAAAAAAGTCTGGAAAACCTGTATGTTACCAAAATTTTTTAAGTCAAAGGCCCATAACTCTGTCCCAAATCAATGGAACGGAACCAAACTCGAACTCGATATGTAATTCATTGTGGTAGACTCACATAGCAAATATTAGCTTCATATCTGGGACGGTTTAGGAAAAAGTTCGGAAAACCTATTATTTACCAAAATTTTATAAGTCAAAGGCCCATAACTCTGTCCAAAATCATTGGACCGGAACCAAACTCGAACTTGATCTGTAACTCATAGTGATAGACTTGCATAGCAAAAATAAGCGTCATATCTGGAACGGTTTAGGAAAAAAGTCCGGAAAACCTATTATTTACCAAAATTTTATAAGTCAAAGGCCAATAACTCCGTCCAAAATCATTGGACCGGATCCAAACTCGAACTTGATCTGTAACTCATAGTGATAGACTTGCATAGCAAAAATAAGCTTCATATCTGGAACGGTTTAGAAAAAAAGTCTGGAAACCCTATATTTTACCAAAGTTTTCCAAGTCATTGGCCCACAACTCCGTCCAAAATCAATGAACCGGAACCAAACTTGAACTTGATCTGTAAATTATGGTGGTAGACTTGCATACCAAATATTAGATAAATATTTCTTATAGTATGGAAAACTGAGTGTGACGGACTGGCGGGCGGACTGACAGACGGACTGACGGAGTGCAAACCTAAAGTTCCCTTCGTCGAAGCCGGTAGGGGACTAAAAAAAAATATGAAAACAAAATGCATGATGCATATCTGCAGTATGTACTGGAGAATTTCTGTAAGTTTGTTTGAACAGTATCAAACAGCTCACAAGGAGTTTTGATTCTCTATGTTAGATTGGCAACGTATGATGGAAAGTAAACTAGAACTAGAGGCTCAGAGACTGAGCCTGTATCGCTCACCTGACAAAACGCTTCTATGCCATGCATGACCAAAAATGATCATGTTTTTATCAATGGGGTAGGGTGTTTAGGTAGGTTTTCAATTAGCACCCGTTTGTTTTGTCTGATCCTATTGAAATGAGTAATTTTTTGCAAAGGACCTTCTATACATTTAGTATAATTTGCTTTAATTGTTTTGAGAGAAGATGATAAAAAGGATGGTTTCTCATACTGGGCTCCAATGTTAAACTATGTTCTGCACTTGAGGCAATGTTTTTTGTCGGATTGAAATGAAATGTGCAATTTTTGTAAAGTACCTTCAGTCATCATTCCTGTAAAGTTAGTTTGAATTTACTTCTGCAGTTTCAAAGGAAAAGACGAAAATGTGATTTTTCCCAAAGGGTCCAATGTTAAAACCTAAGTTCCACACTGGCGGCCATGTTTTTTATTGGATCAGAACGAAATGAGCAATCGTTGTAAAGGACCTTCCATTCATCATTCCTGTAAAGTTTGGTTGAATTTACTTCAGTTATTTCAGAGAAGAAGATGAAAATGTGATTTTCCCATAGGGTCCTATGTTAAACCATGTTCCTTGCTGGTCACCATGTTTTTCGTCGGAGCAGAATGAAATGAGCTATCTTTGTTAAGGACCTTAAGGTCATCATTCCTGTTTGGTTCAATTGGCTTCAGCCGTTTCTGATCAGAAGATGAAATTATGATTTTTCCCATAGGGTCCAATGTTAAACCCAAGTTCCACGCTGACGGTCATGTTTTTTATCGGATCGGAACGAAATGAGCAATCTTTGTAAATTACCCTCCATACATCATTCCTGTAAAGTTTGGTTGAATTTGCTTCAGTGGTTTCAGAGAGGTAGATGAAAATGTGATTTTCCCATAGGGTCCTATGTTAAATCATGTTCCATGCTGGAGGCCATGTTTTTCGCCGGATCGGAACGAAATGGGCCATCTTTTTAAGGACCTTGAGTACATCCCTGTAAAGTTTGGTTCAATTTGCTTCAGCCTTTTCAAAGCAGAAGACGAAAATGTGGTTTTTCACATAGGGTTCAATGTTAAACCTTAATTCCGCGCTGGCGGCCATGTTTTTCATCGGATCGGAACGAAATGAGCAATCTTTGTAAAGGACCTTCCATACATCATTCCTGTAAAGTTTGGTTGAATTTGCTTCAGTGGTTTCAGAGGAGAAGATGAATATGCGAAAAGTTAAACAGACGGACGGACGGACGGACGACGGACGCCAAGTGATGGCAATAGCTCACTGGAAGCAAAGGTCACTAATATATAACCCCACTCCCCCATTTTACTCTAGAAATGAAAAATTAATCAAATCAAATTCTGAAATCGGAGGTGCACATCTACATTATGCTATAAAGACTGTTAAAGTTTCATGAAAATTTATTCAGTGGTTCAAGAGGAGTAACGGATAAGAGGTACTTGTAAGTAATGGCCATTTCTTGTAAGAGAAAACCTAAAAACAATCAAAACAAATTCTGAAAGAAAAGGTGCAAATCTACATTATGTCACAAAAATTATGCTCCATTCACTGGTTCGGGAAGAGTAGTGGATAAGAGATGAGTACCCTTAGGTATCACTGACGGATGGACGAAAGGATGCACGGATGGATAGATCGAAGGACAGACGGACAACCCTTTCACTACATACCCACACTTTTCAAGGGGATTTACAAAATGCATGGGTATTCCATGAAACAATTGTGTCGCCTACACTTTGTAAAGGACGTATATTTAAATATACGTCCTTGACTGTATGAAGTATTCCTGTGTTTGTAATAGAATGACTAAATCCAATAATAGTATGAATAGGGGAAAATATAAAGCATAACAAATACATTGTGAAATTGAAGCATTCTTCGAATTTTGGTAGAAAAATACAAGCCGTTTAGGAGAAGTTGTGGATAATTGAAACACATCCTTAGACTCAATAAACAATAGACAAAGTAAAATGATAATATGGAAATCTGAAAAATGAAAAATAAAACGAAAAACAAAATGAATGGCGCACATCTGCAATATATACTGAAGCATTCCTATACATTTTGTTAAAAAGTACCAAAGAGTTTAAAAGGAGTTGCATATAATGAAGTCATACCCGTAATCTGGGACTAATATAACAGCCTTAATACTCCAGTGAGCTAAAATGAAACAGTTTAAATGATCAGGCAATAAAAAAAAAATAAAGAAAAAACAAATTGCATGGTGCACATCTACATTAAATAATGAAATATGCTTGGTTGTAGAAAACAACGGCAGTAGAATACCGAAGGAACAAAGGGGTGAAATTGACAAAAATCAAAGTCCAAAGACAAGACCAAAACGAGAACACAGAAAACAATGACGTTAGACACAAAAAACAATGATGTTAGACAGATACAAAGCACAGAAACAGAAATTACAAAATTCAAAACAAAGGCACTCATGGTGTGAACTCCAGTGAAACTGAGAGTGAGTCAACATCAGGTGCTCCGGAAGGTAAGCATGTCCTGCTCTGTTAACAGCACCCGTCACACTGTGAGTGATTCAATCCAAGGAAAATGTCAAAGTCGGTAGTCAAATCTGGGAATACGTGGATCTGGCTGAAAATGTCCACTTTCATTTGGGATACTGACACGTCATATCTTTCAATGATGTTACGGTGACGGCCATAGAATTTCTTGAGGGATGAAATTAACATAGGTTGAACAAATCCCTGACTAAGCAGCTTTTTGGACAGTGTTTTTGTTCTGTTAAAAAAATCACTGTACAAACTACACACTCGACAGTAACGAATCGGTAACTGTGAAATGTATATTGCTGCTAAGAAAGGGAAAGTTCACAATTGGGAAATTAAAATCATCATGCTTGTCATATAGCTTAGATTTCAAACGTCCATCTTCGTCAATTTACAATAACTGTAGCTGTTCAGGATGATAATCGAGGTATAACCTAAGACTCAAATAAGCTAAGATGGCAAAATTCCTATGAAAACATGGAAATCTGGGAAAACAGAAATTTTGAAAACAAGATGTGTTTGTGAAACACTATGCCTCCGGTAGCAACCATGTCTACAATACAAAATTAATACTAACAATTGCAATATACACTAGAAATTAAAGTTTAGTAGACATATTTCAGAGCTTCATTATTTCTTTTCACATATAGAATACATATAGAATATCAAGTCTCTTTCAATTGTAATTTACAAGCTAAAAGTAAAATCTAGGTTTGACCTCTGTGACCTCGACCTTTGACCTGACCCTTTAAGAAATTTACATAATGGTGTTCAGCTTTATATGATTAATTTACAGGCCAAATATGAAGGTCCTATCACATCTGGTTGAAATTATATAGGCAATGTTAAAGTTTTCCCAATTTCCACTCAGTGACCTTGACCTTTGTCCTCAAAATTGAAGCTCAAAATTGCAATATACACTAGAAATTAAGGTTTCATTGACATTTATACTAAGTTCTATTAACTCTATTCATATATAGATTATGAAGCCTCTAGCAAGTGTAATTAACAAGCTATAGCAAAATCTAGACTTTGACCTTTTGACCTCTGTGACCTCTGTGACCTTGACTCTTGACCTCACCTTAGTGAAATTTGCATAAAGTTGTTAAGTTTCATATGACCATTATACAGGCCAAATATGAAGGTCATATCACATCTAATTGAAAAAATATAGGCAACGTTAAAGTTTTATTTGAAGTTTTTAAATTTGCACTCAGTGACCTTTACCTTTTGATCTGGCCCCAATTTTTTTTATCAGTACGAAGCTCAATTAGATCTATTTACGTATAAAATATCAAGCTTCTAGCAATTGTAATTAACGAGCTATAGCACAATCTAGATTTTTTACATTTTGACGTCTATGACCTTGACGTTTGATCTGACCTTAATGAAATTTGCATAATGGTGTTCAACTTTACATGATCAATACACATACCAAATATGAAGGGCCTATCACATCTGGTTCAAAAGTTATGAGCCAGGTTAAAGTTGGAGACAGACAGACGGACAGACAGGAAAAAAGCAATATGCTCCTGATCTAAGGATCCTGGGACAAAACAAGTGTGGACCCATTTAGATGTCTCGCCCGTCCCTACTTGGTCACAAAATTGATGCAAAAACTCAAACTGCCTAAATCAGAAAACTTAACATGTTTGCTAGACTGTGAAATTAGATTAACTGACAAAAGCAATACAGCAGACTGTCATGTATCACCCAAAACAAAATGCTAAATATCAATGACCTACCACAGCTAGATACTGAAAAACCAAACAAATTAACTAGACTGTGAAAATGAGGTCAAGGGCAAAAACCAAATAGCAGGCTGTCATGTTCCATCTAAGACAAACCCACATACCAAATATTATTGACCTTACATTAATACATACTAGGAAACTTAACATGATCACTGGACCGTGAAATTGAGGTCACAGACAAAAGCCATATAGCAGACTGTCATATACTATCCAAGACCAATATATATACCAAATATCATTGACCTACCACTTAAATTTACTGAGAAAATGACCAAAGTACATAAACTTAACATGTTCATTGGACCGTGAAATTGGGGTCACAGACAAAAGCCACATGTTAGACTGTCATGTACTACCTAAGACCGGCCTACATAACATATATCATTGATCTACCACTTATAGTTACTGAGAAACTAAACTAAGCACATAAACTTAACATTTTCATTGGACCGTGAAATTGAGGTCACAGACAAAAGCCATATAGCAGACTGTCATGTACTTTTCAAGACCAACCTATATACCAAATATCATTGACCTACCACTTATAGTTACTGAGAAAATGACCTAATCACAAAAACTTAACATGTTCACTAGACCGCGGGATTGAGGTCAAGGACAAAAGCCAGATGACAGACTGTCACGTACTACCTAAGACCAACCTACATAACATATATCATTGACCTACCACTTATAGTTACTGAGAAACTTAACTAAGCACATAAACTTAACATGTTCATTGGACCGTGAAATTGAGGTCACAGACAAAAGCCATATAGCAGACTGTCAAGTACTACTCAAGACCAACTTATATACCAAATATCATTGACCTACCACCTATAGTTACTGAGAAAGTGACCTAATCACAAAAACTTAACATGAAAGTTTACGCCGCCACCGCCGTCGCCGTCATACTTTGTACGCATATGTCTCGATTTCCGCGCCTTTCGCCGCGGGCGAGACAAAAAGCATACATAGTGTACATCTGACATATATGCTGAAGCAATCCTGCAAGTTTGGTTGAAAATCATCAAGCAATTAAGTAGGAGACTTTAATGAGCAAACATAGAAGCAGCCACAGCCTGCTAAGCTCACCTCATTGCACATCATTGTCACATGTTAAACATGTCCGTAAACAGGAATGGACTATAATCATTCTTTTTTACAGATTCATTCATGCATAAAATTTAGGTCAAAGACTGTCATCCCAAAATGCACGACACATACCAATATGGTTGATGTGGGACATGTCAGTAAGCAGAAATAGACCTTAATCATTCTTATTTACCAAGTCGCTCATGTGTAAAATGTTGATGTCACAGTAGTCATCCGAAGCATGTATTGTTGCTGTAATCCCACAATGCATGATGCATACCAATATGGTTGATGTAGGACATGTCAGTAATCGGGAATGGACTTTAACCATTCTACCTAACCAAGTTGTTCATGCGTAAAATGTAGGTCACAGACCATTGTTGTTGTCATCCCAAAATGCATCATACGTACCAATATTGATGATGAGGGACATGTCAGTAACTGGGAATAGACTTAAACCATTCTACCTAACCAAGTCACTCATGCGTAAAATGCAGGTCACAGACAGCATCTGAAGCATGCATTATTGTTGTCATCCCAAAATGCATCATACATACCAATATGGTTGATGTGGGACATGTCAGTAATCGGGAATGGACTTTAACAATTCTACCTAATCAAGTTGTTCATGCGTAAAATTTAGGTCACAGACCATTGTTGTTGTCATCCCAAAATGCATCATACATACCAATATTGTTGATGAGGGACATGTCAGTAACTGGGAATGGACTTTAACCATTCTACCTAACCAAGTCACTCGTGCATAAAAATGTAGGTCACAGACAGCATCTGAAGCATGCATTATTATTGTCATTCCAAAATGCATCATACATACCAATATGATTGATGTGGGACATGTCAGTAATCTGGAATTGACTTTAACCATTCTACCTAACCAAGTTGTTCATGCGTAAAATGTAGGTCACAGACCATTGTTGTTGTCATCCCAAAATGCATCATACGTACCAATATTGTTGATGAGGGACATGTCAGTAACCGGGAATGGACTTTAACCATTCTACCTAACCAAGTTGTTCATGCGTAAAATGTAGGTCACAGACCATTGTTGTTGTCATCCCAAAATGCATCGTACGTACCAATATTGTTGATGAGGGACATATCAGTAACTGGGAATGGACTTTAACCATTCTACCTAACCAATAATAAAATACCAAAGTTACTGTGAATTTATTTTCTGCATATGCACATTTCGACAAATTATTTCTCTTCAGTGCAGATAAAATCTAAACGTTTGGAAGACCATAAACTCAAAGATGTTTAAAAACTGATAGAGAACAATAGAGAACCAATATGATCTAGATGCATCATACATACCAATATGGTTGATGTGGGACATGTCAGTAACCGGGAACGGACTTTAACCATTCTTTCTAACAGGACGCCGACGCTCAGGGTGTCACATAAGCCCCTCACTTCATGAGGTGAGCTAAAAATGAATAGGTTAATTGATAGCTTGAAAATCTGGAAAAACAAAAATAAAAAAAAACATGTTGCACATCTATCTTATATACTAAAGCATTCCTGAAAGTCTGATTCAAAAGTACCAAGTGATTTAGCAGAAGTTGCCGATAATGGAGGCATCAACTCGTAAGTTTCAAATAAGCTAAAATGACAAAGTCAAAAGATAGCTTAAAAATCTGGAAAAAAAACAAAACAAAGGAAAACAAGAGAAGGGGCAGTCGGAAACGACAGCTAATCCCCTCGCCCGTTTATTGAATGTTTATCTAGTAATATAAGCACTCAAGGAAGTTGTACTATTCAAGATCTGGCTTGTTACTTAAATCTGAGCCAGTCATGCAAGAAATGTTGTGACCTTATTTCAATCAGGAGCCTCATACCTAAAGCATATATGCATCTACTGATGAAAGATTAATCTTCTGCAAGTTGTAGTATCTAAAATCCAGACTGTAACACAAACTTTATCCTAAGTCACTCATGCATGAAATGTAGGTCAAAGTGACCTAATTTTTATCTGGAGCTTTGTAACTTTACATCTACATACAAAATATTATTCTTCTAGGAGTTGTAGTATCTAAAATGCAAGCTGTAACACAAACTTCAACCTAAGTCACTCATGCATGAAATGTAGGTCAAAGGGACTCAATTTTCATCTGGGGCTTCCTAACTTCACAAGACACCTCTATATACAAAATATTATTCCTCTACAAGTTGTAGTATTCCAGATCTGGACTCTTACAAAAACTTTAACCTAAGTCACTCATGTATGAAATGTAGGTCAAAGTGACCTAATGTTTATCTGGAGCTTCCTAACTTTATAAGGTGCATCTACATATAAAATATTATTCCTCTACAAGTTGTAATATCCCAGATCTGGACTCTTACAAAAAACTTTTAAAATAAGTCACTCGTGCATGAAATGTAGGTCAAAGTGACCTAATTTTTATCTTTAGCTTCGTAACTTTACAAGACGCATCTACATACAAAATATTATTCTTCTACGACTTGTAGTATCCCAGATCTGGACTCTTACAAAAACTTTAACCTAAGTCACTCATGCATGAAATGTAGGTCAAAGTGACCTAATTTTTACCTGGAGTTTTGCTACTTTCCAAGACGAATCTGAGCTCGGACGTAAACTTGAATGTGACTGAGATCTGAACTCGGATGTAAACTTGAATGTAAGTCACTCAAGCAGAAAATATAGGTCAAAGTGACGTAATTTGGGCTGGATGCTGACCTACCATCAGAGATGCATGCACATGCAAAGTTAGATGATCCTACCATGTACAGTGACTGAGATCTGAACTCGGACGTAAACTTGAATGTAAGTCACTCAAGAGGAAAATATAGGTCAAAGTGACCTAATTTTACCGGGATGCTGACCTACCATCAGAGATGCATGCACATGCAAGGTTAGATGATCCTACCATGTACAGTGACTGAGATCTGAACTCGGACACAAACTTGAATGTGACTGAGATCTGAACTCGGACGTAAACTTGAATGTAAGTCACTCAAGCAGAAAATATAGGTCAAAGTGACCTTATTTTGCCTGGATGCTGACCTACCACCAGAGATGCATGCACATGCACAGTTAGATTATTGCACTATGCATAGTAACTGAGATATGAACTAAAATGTAAATTTGAATGCAAGCCACTCAAGCGGAAAATATAGGTCAGAGAGACCTAATTTTCTTGGAGGCTGTGAGTTAACCCAAGATGCACCTGCATGCAAAGTTTGATGACCCTTCACTGCATAGTTACTAAGATATATACCCAAATGCGGACGCGGACGAGGACACGGACGCGGACGCCGGGGGTACTCCAATAGTCCCCCTCAACTTCGTTGAGGCGAACTAAAAATGGAGCACATCCACTATACTTAAGCATTCATGCAAGTTTGGTTGAAAACACCCAGCAGTTAAGGAGAAAATGTGATTAATGATACAAATTTTGGAACCATACAGACAGACAGACAGAAAGACAGACAGGCGCAAAACATTCGTTGGATAAAGATCCTTATGTGTCAATCCCTGCACTAGGTGCAGGTAAAACAACTAGGGGCAGGTGGAACAAAAACTGACCTGAACTAGTTATATCTCTAGAATCTCAAGGACATCTATTCTGATCTCATTATCCCCGCACTTTCGAAGAAAGTTCGGGGATAATGTTATACCCTCCGTCCGTCCGTCCGTCCGTCCGTCACACTTTTCTTGTGACTCAAACTCCTCCTACATTTTTGGATTTAGGGATTTAATTTTGTTATAGAATTGTTGCATATAGTCTGTAGATGCGCAATAAGCTTTCGGAATTTTTATATTGGTCTTGGTGCAAACAAGAGGCCACATGATGTCAATTTTAGCAAAGACCCAAAGATGTGGATTAGACACATGTGGCATGTGACACAAACTCCTCCTACATTTTTGGATTAAGGGATCAAATCTTTAAGCAGAAATGTTGCATATAGTCTATAGATTTGCAATAAGCTTTTGGAATTTTGGTTCCGGTTCCAACTTTGGTAAATTTCCTGAAAATGTCAAAGACACGTATTTTTTTTTTTAATTTTGGCATATTATCTTATATTCTGACAAGTGTTTGGTAAAAAACAAAATTCTGACAACTTAGGATTCTGAAAGGCGGTTCCAATTTTGGTAAATTTCCTGAAAGTATCAAAGACCACTTATTTTTTGGAATTCTACCTAGCAACCGTATTTAAAATGTTTGTGAAGTTTAGGACGAACATTTTCATCAATTGTATTTCAAAAATATTTGATTCCAATTTTGGTAAATTTCCTGAAAGTCTCAAAGACCACTTATTTTTGGGAATTCTACCTAGCAACCATACTTAAAATGTTTGTGTTGTTTAAGACAAACATTTTCATCAATTGGATTTCAAAAATATATGATTCCAATTTTGGTAAATTTCCTGAAAGTCTCAAAGACCACTTATTTTTGGAATTCTACCGAGCAACCATATATCCTAGGATTCTTTTAGTAACAATAATGACTATCAATAGGTAGATTTAAAAAATAATGAAAAAATATGCCAAGGGTGTATAACAACTGTTTTCTGTGTCAAACAGGGAGTGCGGGGAAAGCTGTCGTTTCCGACAACATCTAGTTTAAAAATGTAATTGAGACATTTTGTGGGTGGAAGCATTATCTACATTAGTTGTAATATGTTAACAGAGTAATAGTTTTAGAAAAATATAAAGAGAAACTCATAAACTGAATAATAATGCAAAACAGCAATTGACAATATTCAAAAGACCTAAAAAAAACTTGACATGATGTTAATTACAATTTTGGGAATTAAGTGCTTGTGAATGGAAGGATATGAATGATCTGCTCCATGTGTTTTTGGATTTTACACACACCTATGTGGTGTTAACTTAAGTTAATTTGGTTAAATTCAAACTATTTACCAATTTTTCTATTCTGATCTAGTGTTATTGTCCAAAAAAAATTATTTCTTTAAATACCCTTAAAATAGGTCTTATTAGGTGAAACATAGATAAATTGACATGCCACAAAAACCTCACATGTTCATTTTCTCCAGATTCTATTATTCTCCATAACATATTCTTTAACATAATGGCATAGGAAAGAGGTCAGTTAAGTAAAAAAAATGCTTAAAAATATTTGACATTTATTTTACAACATATTAATAAAACTGTAACAATAAGTTATATTATTTTACTTCGATACATTTTGACATTATGAAATAAATTTCAAATTATTTTTATATGGCACCTACTATATTTTGATGAAATACTGATCAGGAATAAAATTATCAATCACACTTCTTTCTATCAAATCTAAATTGGGTACATAACTTTCCAAGAAACCCCATTACATCTTTTTATTACATTAAATTACACTTTCCCTGATTCTAAATCAAACAAGATGTGCTGTATTTAAATATAAATTCAATATACATGTAGATGCGCTGGAAATTGTGTTTTACATGAAATTAAACAATGTTACTTAAAAAGTGAATATAAATTTACCGTAACCTTTGAGTTTTCCATTATTTATTATTTAAACACTCTAACATTTGCCATGAATGTTATAGTGTTGGTTACAGATGATCAAATTAATTTTAGACCTTAAGCTGGTAAATTAATACCCAATTTCTAAATACTGGTATTTCAATTTACTGTTATCTTAAGTACATAAAATATAAATATATAATTTTAAGAGGAGTTAAACACAACCCCTATATAAGCAAAATTCTATGAAATTTAATTTAGAATCTATAAAACATTTAGAAAGATTGTTCTTTTACCAAAAGTGTGATGGAAAGATTTACACACGCACGTACATCACTATATATACTTGCCACTTTTAAAATGAAGGTTATACTGATGACTTGAAACTAGAATACCCTGAATATCAACAATCCACATACATGTATCTATAATAAAATGACATAAAAAATGTTGTAATTTACATAATTATCTCTTAAAATCACAAACACAATAAATAATAATGCTTTCTCTTTCAATATACAAACTTGTACTAAAATCCTAAAACCACTCAAATTTGACATTTTAACCATTGTAACAGCAATAAAATTACATATAAATTTTACAAGTGAATATGTTTAAAATTGAATATTAAGCTGAATCATATTTTGTACGATAATGATTAAAAGGGACATCACTACTGGATTACATGATTTATCTGACAGCAACATTGAAAATACACTATGTTTAACATAACAAGCTGTCAGGATAGGGGTTTCACACTGGTGCCAATTTTATAAATTTTAAACTTAAATTTTCACTGGTGCTGATTATATTTTTTCAGCTGCGCCAATTCTTAAAACTTAACTATAGAAGTTATAGTATACACAATCAATAAGATGTCAAAATTACACAAGTTTATTGATGCCACATTTGTATATTTTTTTTTAAGTTACGTTGGAAATACTTTTATCCATGGACATCAACTTTTATGGTTTTTATAAATATCACTATTCTTTGTTTACTTAAATTTGTGGTTTCGAATACTAAGCATTAAAACCCTGGGAAAAATGTGATCCATTTGAAACTTAATATTGCGGTTAAAGCTTACCATGAAATCCACAAAAATTGGAACCCCCAATAGTATATTAAAATAAATAACTCTGTGAAATTAAAATACTCTTCTGTATCAAACACATGTACAATATAAATCTGGCTTTAAACTGGGAAGCATCTGTACCTCTGTACCAATCAGTCTTGTAGCAAGGGTCATATATTCTGGAGGTGTACTATGTACTGAGCAAGCACACACTCATTTGTAATTTGAATTTCTTTTTATCAACCTTTTTATCTCTGTTTTAAATTCATAAACAGTTTACAGCATCAACCTTCTACATCATATCGGAGACATATATGTTTCTGATCATATGAAATTATTTACCTGTAATTAACATGATTTTAATTGAAAATAAAGGGCTATACAGAATGCAGCATGATATTACCGACCACTGAAATTTAAACATGTGTACTTTAAAGTAAATGGGGACACAATTAAGAGCTTGGCACAGTAACTAGATGGACACAATAAGGAGCTTGGCTCAGTAACTAGCTGGACATAAACTAGGGAACATAAAATAAGCCCTTTTGATCCCTTATAGCTCTTAAATTGTATAAGTTACAATAAATCTGTTGACATACTACTGACAGCTTACATCAAGAGGAATCTAAAGAAAAATCCAATCAAAATTCAATTAAAAATAAAGATTTGCTGTCATATTACCAAAAGCTTACAAAAAAGGAATCCCTTGAAATCTGATGAAAACTAGAGATTTTACATATTTTGAAAAATTGCAATTTTGGCCCTTTGACCCCGCATAGCTCGGAAACCTTAAGAGTTGAGAAAAATCTGTAAAATTTTAATGAACGACTACAACAAGAGGAATCTAAAGAAAAAAATACCATTAAAATCTGATAAAAAAATGAAAACTTTAGGTAATCTGCACATTTCCAATTTTGCCCCTGTTTTGCCCCTTACACCTCTGAAAGGAAAAAGTCATCAAGAATCTATCAGTTAAACACGAAGTAAATTTTGCATATGGAATCCATTAAAAAAACTGTATAAAAATCAAACTGGAAATAAATAAGCAATATTTTTGAAATTTGTCCTTTTTTGGCTCTATTTATCTTATGAACGGTACATGCCATGTGAACCCTGTTGACTTACTACTGATTGGAAATTTCCTCAAGAGCATACAAAAAGAAACCCCATCAAAATCTAATATATAATAAAACTCTACAGCCAAATATGTGAAATACCCAATTTTGCCCTTTTTGGTCCCTTTTTGAAAAAAAGAAGAGGACAAAATATCCAATACCTATCCAAACCTTCCTTTTGTGCCAAGGAGCATTGTTTTAAAATTTCATAAGAATTGATCAACTAGAACTAAGTTATTGACCAAAAAAAAAAGTGTCAACAGACAATGATGACAGCGCCATCCTATCATATGACCTCAAATTTTTATGTTCACATAAAAATCTGTGAAAATGAAAGAAATAATTGGCATAATTGAAAGAAAAATGCTGCTCAAATGAAATGCAATTTAGGTGCAGAGAGGATATACATGTATATACAAATTAATTGCCATTGGATTGAACCTGGATCATTATACTCAGTCATAAAATGCAGAGATAAGTGACCATTACACCATGTTAATTATTACAAACATGGTTAGGTTCCCTGATGAATGTAATATTAGAAGATATATTTTCTTAACCAATAAGTGAAATATTTTCCATAATTACCTAATGATGTACATGTACCTAAGAAGATTTAGTTCAGGAGAGGTCACTTCTTGAAACAAGTGTACTGCATAGTGAAATTTACTGTTTATTGTACAATTTCTGTATTTTTGTAATTTAACAAACTGAGCTGATATTAACACATATACAAAAGAGACTAGACATAAATGTTTGAATTTTAAAACTGTAAAGACTGGGATTGAGGCTAGTGATTTTTTGGAATTTTTTTATTATATCTTTCAAATTCAAGTTTTTGAGGTCCATGTCCTTCCCATGAACCCTTGACAGATTTGGGTTATATATTTGTATATTCTGGGCTGTCGATTGAAACCCTGGATTTTCAAATAATGTACTGTTATTGCTTAATTTTAAAGGCTGTACAAGTTCATTTTTACAAAAAAATGCAAAATAAGCATTAATGTTTACTTTTTTATTTCTAAATACACAAGGTGTTTTGCCTGCAAATTATCTATTTCCATTAATGAGGAATGCACCTTCTTTCATTCTCTATCACATAATAAAAATCATCAATCATAAAACATGTAAAATATTACACATGATCATAATACTGATCCACAACATAGAATTCCACAAAATCACAATATCTTCTCCAATCATAAATCACAAGGCTTAACAACCTGCATGTTGCTTCTGGATAGCATGTTGCTTTTGGGTCACCCAAAACATTTTGGTTTCAAGAGTCAGTAAACTTGAAAGAATTTATTGTGCAGTTGAGGTAAAAAAAAATAATACTGCAAATTACTGAAAAATAAATAAATTTTCTACAATCCAGTTGGACTAATGTTTAGTCTTAGCTGTCACAATACTGTTTTTTTTTTCTTTTGCAATTTTATAAATTTCTACATTTTAACAAAATTTTTATATACCAGTACACATTATAAAATTTCATATTTATCACAAAAGGCTCGACATCATCAAATTCTACAATATCACAAATTTAAATTTCTTAACTCTACGTAATAAAATGTCACATGATCACAGTACTGTCTTCTCAACATCATAAACTTCTGTTTTAAATGGAATCTGTATTTCTGGCAAGTTTTTTGTTACCTCACTGTTGTCTAAAACTTGGAGAAATCTTTTTAAAACCTCTTCTTTTTCCTCCTGTTGTAATCTGGCAATAACACTTATTGTGGAGAAATGATTAACAACAAAATCCTTGTCTCCCTGAAATAAAAATTATAACATGAATTACTTTGTTCTATTACATGTTAAGGATGTATTCTCCTGAGGTTTCAGTCTTGTTCAAATCTCGTTAATGAATAATTCTTAAAACTTGCCTTATGAGTGACATTTTTTATTGATATATATTATATATTGACCCTCCCAAATTGTGTCTAAAAATTATGTACCTACGACCAGTAGTTTTCGAGAAATCGAAAATTCTAATTTTTGACCAAATTTTACCATTGATCTTATCCAATTTTGGGTTAAGGGTATTAAAAATAATTTTCAAGAAAAGTACTCATCTTATACATATGATTTCTTTTCTAAGTTCTTCAAGATATAATTGTCCAACTATTTAACCAAAAAGTGGTGAGTTTTCACAATGTAGTTGATGGGAATTTTGAAAAAATCTAGATTTTCACAGATTTTGCGAAGTCTTGAATTTGACCAAAAAAAGCCATACTTTCTTACAAAACTTTCTTATATCATCACGGACCTATGCTTTTTATTAGTGATATTTCTTCAAACTCATGAGATCTAACAATCTGGAACTTGATGCTAGAAATAGATATTTTAGCCAAAAATGGCACTAAAATAGGCAAAAATTGATGAAATTTGCACGAAATCATCAAAAATGGGGGTTTTCAAATGACTATAGCACAAAAAATGCACACGGACATATGGTTTTCTTCTCATAAATGATTTTTTCAGGGTTTTAGCATTATAAAAATGTAGGTTTCGGGGAAAACTTGATGCAGGAAAATTTTGACCCCTCAGGAGAATACATCCTTAAGGGAGTACGAGTGTCAGAAATTTTGTATTTAGAATTAAAACTGTGGCCATTTGCTTTGAAAAGCTTGCTTAATAAAGCAATTTGAGCAAAAAAATGTTGAAAATCCATGTAAGAATTTTTGAGATATACGACGTCAAAATCTTGGTGGGAAACTGTTCTTTCTAGAGTTTTCTTTGATTTTCCATTAGCTGTTTATATGCCTTAGAAATATATGAAAATATAATTGGAAGTTGATAAAATTTTAAACATTGTCTACTTTATGCATTTTAAAGTGACCTATGACCAAGAAAACAAGATAAATGTGCAAAAAAATTTAACCCTGTTTAAATGGATAAAACCCCAGGGTATCAAATGCTTCTGAAATCTGACACTCATACTCCCTTAATTATTTTTTTTGATTTAGGTATAAGGTACTTGCCCATTCAAAGTCACTTTTGTATTTGCTTTTCAAACAAAAGGCAGCCAAAACCTTTACAACTCTCATATTTCTAAAGGATATTCATGATCAAGGTAGGTAAAATGGAAAAGTATTCATGATTTTATCTTACTGTAACAGCATTAAAACTTTTGACTCTCCATACTTTATACTACCATTCCTCATGAACAACTGAAATCACAGCTGAAAGATTTAATTCTGTAAGAACGGCATATGAAGATAAAAGAACATTGTTATAGGCAGAGAACAAGCATACTTTGTGAAATATGACTCAGAATCACAGAAAAAAGATACAGAGGAAGAAGTGATTAAAATGTTAGAGTTTCTGATCGACATTATATCTGTCCAGTTTGGAGGACTTATTTTTCAACAGACTATCGGAATTCCAATGTGCACAAACTGTGCACCTAGGCCTCTTTTAGCTGATCTGTTTCTGAATTCATCAAAAAACTTCTTCAAAACAAAGATAAAAAACTGGCCCAGTCCTTTAATTTCAGCTTCTGTTATATTGAGGATATTTTATCACTAAACAACCCTTGCTATGGTGATTTTCTTCATCTTATCTATCCAAAGGGTCTAGACATTGAGGATACGACAGATACTTCCACATAGGCCTTGTTCCTTGACATTCCTCTTGAAATTGACAACAAAGGTACTAGGCTGTATGACAAACGTGATGACTTCACTTTTCCATTAGTCTACTTCCCTTGTCTTTGTAGCAACATTCCAAAAGCACCAGCATATGGTGTTTACATCTCCCAACTCATTCGCTACTCAAGGGCCCGTGGTCGATACAGTGACTACATTGATAGAGCTCAGTTGCTTACAAATAGGCTACTTAAGCATGGGTATACAAATGTATTACCCATAACTTGAAGTCATCACTACAGAAGTTTTACGGTTGACATCACAATCTTGTGGACTGCTATGGGATATCTGTTTCCCAGATGACAACAGATCTTTCTCTTTGCCACTAAAGTTTGTTTTTTTTATATCTACTGGATTTAACTTAACTACCAGAGTTGGACATGTTCAAAATGGCACATGTCATATAAGATGCAGGAGATGCACACTCTACCTGTGCATCTGATCTCATCCATGGTTTTCATTGGGTCAGTATTGTGTGTCTTCATTTTTCTTTTCTGTTATGCTCATGTTATGTCTTTGCTTTTTTTCTGTTTTTCCGACGTTGCCATTGTCCTTGGATTGTTTGTTTTAGACTGATGGTTCGGTTCTCACTTACTTTATTGCTGTTTGTCATCTTGCAGTATATGTTACAACTCTAATACAGCTGTTTAGTTAGAAAAATAAAACATAACTAAGCCATCAACATTAAACCTCATACTTGTTTAATCTCTGTCATACCTTCATTTCTATTCCATGTAACATATGGTGAGCTTTCAATATAAAACCTCATACTTGTTTAATTTCTGTCATACCTTCATTTCTATTCCAGGTAACATGTAGTGAGCTTTCAATATAAAACCTCATACTTGTTTAATTTCTGGCCTACATTCATTTCTATTCCAGGTAACATGTGGTAAGCTTTCAATATAAAACCTCATACTTGTTTAATTTCTGTCATTTCTATTCCAGGTAACATGTAGTGAGCTTTCAATATAAAACCTCATACCTGTTAAATTTCTGTCATACCTTCATTTCTATTCCAGGTAACATGTAGTGAGCTTTCAATATAAAACCTCATAATTGTTAAATTTCTGTCATACCTTCATTTCTATTCCAGGTAACATGTGGTGAGCTTTCAATATAAAACCAGGAAAACTTTCTATCACCTGTTTCCATTTATAATTCACAGCCCTTGGTGTATCTTCATCATAATACTGTGTTAAAATATCTTCTAAAGCTTTAACCCATGGTATACTCCAGTCTTTATTGTTCCACAACATCACTGAAATAAATGTTAAACAATAGTTGACAAAATGGTGTACTCCAATCTTTATTGTTCGTTAACATGATTGAAACAAGAGGCTCTCAAGAGCCTGTATCGCTCACCTGGCCCTTGATTAACATAGACATTTTATGTTAAAGAGCCCTTATATATAATTAAACTATAAATCCAATATCCCTAATTAGTTAAAGGGGAGAAGACCTCTGTTAGTTTAACATTAGACCCCATGGGAAACACTAAGTTCCCCGCTGGCTGCCATGTTGGATATCGCGCTGACCTGAAAAACACCTTTTTGCAAGGGACCACTCAATGACTATTGCGGCCAAGTTTTGTTCCAATTGGCTCAGTACATTTAGAGGGGAAGATTTTTGAATGTGTTTTCCCATAGGGTCCAATGTTAAAACTATGTTCCCCGCTGGCGGCCATGTTGGATATAGTGCGATCCTGAAAAACAACAATTTTGCAAGGGACCACCTAAGAACTATTGTGGCCAAGTATGGTTCCAATTGGCTCAGTAGTTTCAGAGAAGAAGATCTTTGAAAGTGTTTTCCCATAGGGTCCAATGTTAAACTATATCCCCCGCTGGCAACCATGTTGAATGTAGCACAATCCTGAATAAAGGGCTACGCCGAGCGCAGCATGATACGACCGCAGCATGTCGACCACTGAAATGTGAACAAGTGTAAACTAAAATGAATGTGGACACAGTAATTTGCTGGACACAATAAGAACCTTGACACATTAATTAACTGGACACAAACTAGTGAAAATAAAAATTAGTTTTTTTAATCCCTTATTACTAGGATATTGTAAGAGCTAAGAAATTCTGTGGACTACCATCACGAGAAATCCAAAGAAAAAACTCGGGTTGAAATTCAATGAAAAATACAGATATCACATATTTTGAAATATTGCAATTTGGCCCCTTTGACCCATTATAGCTTTGAAACCGAAGAGCTACGCAAAATATACTGCCATATTACTAAAAGCTAACAATGAGAATAATCCAAAGATAAAAATCCCATCAAAATCTAATGAAAAATAAAGATTTCACATATTTCTAAAAATTGCAGTTTTGGCCCCCTTTGACCCCTTACAGCTCTGAAATGGTAAGAGCTACGCCAATGACGCAGGCATAACTCTGAAAGCTTACAATAAGAGGAATCCAAAGAAAAAAATCCCATCAAAATCTGATGAAAAATAAAGATTTCACATATTTCTAAAGATTGAATTTTGGCCTCTTTGACCCCTTATAGCGTTAAAACCGTAAGAGTTACACCAAATCTGTTGACATGATTCTGAAAGGTTGCAATGAGAGGAGTCCAAAGAAAAAAATCCCATCAAAATCTGATGTAAAATAAAGATTTTACATATTTCTAAAAATTGCAATTTCGGCCCCTTTGACCCCTAATAGCCTGTAAACTGTGAGAGTTACGCCAAATCTGTTGACATACTACTGAAAGCCTACAATGAGAGGAATCTAAAGAAAAAAAATCCCAATAAAATCAAATGAAAAATAAAAATATGAGGTAATCCACATGTTTGCAATTTTTGCCCAATTGGGCCCCTCATAGCTTGGAAAAGAAACAAGTTATCAAAAATCTGATGGTGCAGCACTATGTTAATTTTTCATAAGGAATCCATTGCAAAAACCTGCATCAAAATCGGACTAAAAATAAAAAAATTAAAATTTTTGAAATTCGCCCCTTTTGGGCCCCATTTATCTCATGAATGGTACATGCCACGTGAAATCTTTTCACATACTACTGATTGGAAATTTCCTCAGGAGGACACTGAAAGAAATCCCATCAAAATCCAATAAATAATAAAGACTTTTTTAACAGTCAAATGTAAGAAAACATCAAATTTAACCCTTTTTGGCCCCTTTTTCAAAGACGGGTGGGGCCACAATGACCAAAACTCAGCCAAGCCTTCCTTTTGTGCCAAAGAACATTTTGTTAAAATTTCATCAGGATTGATCGACTGGAACTAAAGTTATTGACCAAAAACAAAAGTGTCTATAGACAACGACGACAACGCCAACAACAACGACAACAACGACGACAACAAGGACGACGACGACGACGACGACAGCACCATACCAATATACAATTGCAAAAATTTTTGCGGTCGAATAAAACCACCTTTTTGTAAGGAACCACCCAAAGACTATTGTTGCCGAGTTTGGTATCAATTGGCTCAGTAGTTTCAGAGAAGATTTTTGAAAATGTTTTCCCATAGGATCCAATGATAAAACTATGTTTCCCACTGGCGGCCATCTTGAATATAGCACTGACCTGAAAAACATCTTTCTTGCAAAGGACCACCTGAGGAATATTGTGGCCATGTTTGGTTCCAATTGGCCCCGTAGTTTCAGAAAAGAAGATCTTTGAATGTGTTTTCCCATAGGGTTCAATGTTAAAACTGTGTCCCCCTCTGACAGCCATGTTGATTGTAGCGCAATCCTGAAAAACACCTTTTTTGTAAGGGACAACCCAAAGACTATTGTGGCCAAGTTTGGTACCGATTTGCTCAGTAGTTTCAGAGAAGAAGATCTTTGAAAATGTTTTCCCATAGGGTCCAATGTTGAAACTATGTTCCCCGCTGGCAGCCATCTTGGAAATTGCACGGACCTAAAAACACCCTTTTTGTAAGGAACCACCCAAGGACTATTATGATCAAGTTTGGTTCCAATTGGCTCAGTAGTTTCAGAGAAGAAGATCTTTGAAAGTGTATTCCCAAAGCCTCCAATGTTAAAACTATGTTTCCCACTGGCGGTCATCTTGGAATTCGTGCAGACCTTAAAAACACTTTTTTTGTAAGGGATCACCCAAGGACTATTGTGGCCAAAGGTGGGTCAAATTTGCCCAGTAGTTACAGAGGAGAAGATCTTTGAATGTGTTTTCCCATAGGGTCCAATGTTAAAACTATGTCCCCCCTGGCAGCCATGTTAAATGTAGTGTGATCCTGAAAAACACCTTTTTTTGTAAGGGACCACCCAAAAACTATTGTGGCCAAGTTTGGTACCAATTGGCTCAGTAGTTTCAGAGAAGAAGATCTTTGAAAATGTTTTCCCATAGGGTCCAATGATAAAACTATGTTTCCGCTGGCGGCCATCTTGGTAATCACGCGGACCTAAAAAACACCTTTTTTGTGAGGGACCACCCAAGGACTATTGTGGCCAAGTTTGGTTCTAATTGGCTCAGTAGTTTCAGAGAAGAAGATCTTTGAAAGTGTTTTCCCATAGGGTCCCATGATAAAACTATGTTTCCGCTGGCGGCCATCTTGGAAATCACGCGGACCTAAAAAACACCTTTTTTGTAAGGTACCACCCAAGGACTCTTGTGGCCAAGTTTGGTTCTAATTGGCTCAGTAGTTTCAGAGAAGAAGATCTTTGAAAGTGTTTTCCCATAGGGTCCAATGTTAAAACTATGTTTTCCGCTGGCGGCCATCTTGGAAATCGGGCGGACCTAAAAAACATCTCTTTACTGTAAGGGACCACCCATGGAATATTGTGGCCAAGTTTGTTTCCAATTGGCCCAGTAGTTTCAGAGAAATAGAATTTGAAACGTTTTTTTTTTTCCATAGGGTCCAATGTTAAATTTTGGTCCCAGCTGGTGGCCATCTTGGATGACGTACAGACCTGAGCGACACAATTTTTAAAGGGGACCACCCAAGGACCATTGTGTCCAAGTTTGGTTTCAATTGGCCCAGTGGTTTCAGAGGAGAAGATCTTTGAATGAAAAGTTTACGGACGGACGGACGGACGGACGGTTGACGGACGCAAAGTGATGGCAAAAGCTCACCCTGGCATAGCCAGGTGAGCTAAAAAATGTTACACTAGTGTTTCCCATAGAAGTTTTCAAAGGGCACGGAAAATCTTGCCTTCTAGAGGGCAGAGGGGAAAATTGATAAAAATCTGTAAATTTTGAGTAGAAACATAATGTTAAAACTCAAAGGGCAAAAGGGGAATGCAAAAGAGGGCAGGGCAGAACACCCTTCTAAAACATGCTAGGGGAATCACTATAGACAATAATTTTTTGTAAAATCTAGCAAATTTAAACACCTCCTAATCATTGTGTTACATAAACTAACATGGTGAAATATTTGTCCTCAATAGCTGATTGGTCAATGATGTAATTCTAGAAATGGTGTGACCAGATGTTGATGAAAATAACAAGTGAATCTTTGTTTGACAAAATTTTGTTTTTTATCTGTGACTAAAATTACTTAGTCTATAGGTTGCTAGACAAAATATTTCAAGAAGATCCCTTGATGAATGGCGCAATGATACACATAGCAACAATGGTAACAACAAAATGGTAATATGTTTTGAGAAAAGAGACAAAGGAGATCATTTACTTCAAATAAATTGAGTAGAAATTAGAGAAACAATCTCTAACATTGCTTTCCTGTTTAATGCGATAATTTCTCAAACCTGATAGTTAAATTTTCACATTAAAACCTCAAACTTAAAAATGTAAAAATTAAGCTATCTCAATTTGAAAAATATATGTAATTAACTGAAAACAATGTTAGAGACTATATCTATCACATAGTAAACCAAATTTATTGGATTGATTGTATTATTGAATCTATTTTCTCAGAAGTCCATTATTAGTAGAAGTCTGCAACTCGTTCAATATGTTTTGTGACGGCATTGTCCCCAGATTAGGCCGTTATCAGTAAAATTGTCCACAGGGGGTTCCTCCCAATCTCGTTCGTGTAGTATGGAATGATGGGTAAAGGTGTTATCACAAAAACAAGTACTTGTTAATTATTCACAGTCGAATAATCATTTAAGTTCAAACATGTGAAAATGAGAAATGTCAACACTGTTCAACCCACCAAGAGTAGAATTATCTCCAAAAATAGGAAAAATGGAAAGTTTAACGCCGACAATAATGCAAAAAGATTTCGTATTATTATCATAACTTGATGAGATTTGTAGCAAGATCGATATTGAAATTTAAAAATGAAAAATAAATCTTTATACAATAAATGAACTTTTTTTCCTCCAAAAAGTTTAAACGATAAATTTATTGACTGTAAAGTGTTGAGAATGTGGATTTTCGAGAAAATGATAGAAGACTAACGGTCGTCGAAAAGAATCTAGAATAGTGAAATTGCAACTACACAGCAGTGCCACACGTATTTGTTACCATGTGCTGATATTATAATTCTCATAATTCACGCGAAAGGGTTTAGAGAACTTTATTTTCTTTTTTGCTATGCGGCATGAAAAAAATGTTCAAATATTTATCGAGACAATCTCTGCGACCCTGAGTACATTGTAGATATATATTGCCAGTAGGTTTATAGATCATTGTTACGCATTTTATTGCATTAATACAAACTATGGTTATTTTAACAACTTCATCAAAAGTAACTCCCGAGATATTTAGCATACCAGCTATACTTTTAATGTCGGTATATTAAGGCCATATATTGATAAGCAAAAAAGTTAACAAAATGAAAAACAGAAACAATGCAATCTTATTCATGTTTTAACATGTTAACATTACTCTCCGGAATTCAATCTTCTTTCTCGAAATAGTACAAATACTTGCTATATTGGACAGGTTTTTTATTATATTTTCTATTACTTTAATTTCTGATTTAACCGTTTATGTTCTATGCATATTATGTTTCTATTTTGTAGTTTTATTTAAAGACATCTGTCATTATTTCGGTTATCAATTATCACATTCATCTGAAAACTGACAGGGTAGAGCCCGACACGTAGCGCATATTAATTGTCCCTGTTGATTTTGCATATATTAACTGTACCCATCATGCAACATTTATTTTCTGGCCATGAATTTTTAGCTACTATTTTTAGTCTTCTCGCACGAAATCTCGTTTGAATCCCAGCGGTAGTCTGGGGACAACGCCGTCTACTGATGTATTACGAGTTGCTGACTTCTACTAATAATGGACTTCTGATTTTCTATATAATACTTTCTACCTTTAGTTTCTATTGTGTACTTAGCATGTGAAATTTTGATCTATTCCTTACTAGCTCCGCCCAATAGATAACCATTGGTTGTACCCATATACCTGATACCTGATAAATTGACCTGATTTCTCTCAATTAATCCCCCTCTGGACAGGAAATTATGTTGATAACCTAATTGAATAAACAAGGGCTTGATGTAGCAATATATTGCCCCGCTCAAGACATTTTGATACCAAACATATTTGTCACTTTTCAAGGTCATAAAGGAGCATAGCTTCTACATAAATACTTCCAGGACTCACTATCAACTCCCTTTGAGTCTTTCTTAAGCTAACGCTAATGTATAAATATTATTCAAATCCAAAGAGAAACTAGAATACTGACAAAGTCAGAAAGGGCCCGCCCCCTTGTGTGTCCCAAAAAAATCTGTTTGCAGAATTTCCTCAAAAACATGAGGGAGCTTCCTTTGGTCAAGTCCAACCTTGAATATCAAAATCATTAAAATCCCTGAAGGCAATCTTTAGTTATCTTAGACATGGAGGTTATTCTCAAAATATGCACTTTTTCATATAAAAACAAAGTTTTTTCCCAAAAACCATTTTCAGATTTTCCTCAAAAGCAAAAGGGAGCTTCCTTTTGGTCAAGTTCAACCTTGAGTATCAAAATCATTAAAATCCCTGAAGGCAATCTTAAGTTATTGTATGACATAGAGCTAATTCTTAAAATATGCACTTTTTAATATAAAAACGACTTTTTTGCCAAAAAAATAACTTTCCAATTTTCCTCAAAAACGAGAGGGAGCTTCTTTTAGTCAAGTTCAGCCTTGAGTATCAAAATCATAAAAATCGGTGAAGGAATTCTTGAGTTATCATAAGACATAGAGTTAATTCTCAAAATATGCACTTTTTCATATAAAAATGAAATTTTTGCCAAAAAATCATTTTTTGATTTTCCTCAAAAATAAAAGGGAGCTTCCTTTAGTCAAGTTCAATCTTGAGTAGGAAAATCAGAAAAATCTGTGAAGGAATTCTGTAGTTATCGTACGACATGGAGTTAATTCTCAAAATATGCACTTTTTCATATAAAATGACTTTTTTGCCAAAAAATAATTTTCTGATTTTCCTCAAAAATGAAAGGGAGCTTCCTTTAGTCAAGTTCAGCCTTGAGTATCAGAATCATAAAAATCGGTGGAGGAATTCTTGAGTTATCATACGACATAGAATTAATTCTCAAAATATGCACTTTTTCATATGAAAATGAAGTTTTTTCCCCTAAATCATTTTCTGATTTTCCTCAAAAACAAAAGGGAGCTTCCTTTAGTCAAGTTTAACTTTGAGTAAAAGAATTATAAAAATCGGTGATGGCATTGTTAAGCCCTTAAGTGTAATCCTTACCTTAAATGTAATCCGATTACACTTAAGGTTAAGGACCACCCTTTAATGTAATCCCGGTTACATTTACGGTTGCAGGACCTCCCTTAATTGTAACCGATTACAATTAAGGGAGATAGTGTACATATGCCTACAGTACCTACCGTAATTGTAATCCCTCGGAATTAGTTTATAATTTGCAGCACATATAGGATTAGAAAACGTGATTATAAGTCATATTTGTTTTAAGGAGCCCTCGTTACCACGGAAAAAAAAGGGCGGAGAAAAAGTGCTCAGAATTACTAGCGGAAATCTGGAATTATGGGCAAGTGACTCTTCACTTTTTGACTATCTCCTCTGAAATCAATTGACTGATATAGACCAAACTTTAGATTATGGCAGGTCATTTTGACTTGTCCTCTGAGATAGAATATCCCTTTTACTGAGATTTACCTAGATTGATAAGATTTGTCAAAAAGTTATGACCACCAAGTTGGAACATACATGTAGTTAACGTAACTATGAACTTCATCTAAAAAGTACATTTGTAACTACTGAAATTAACTGAAGCAAAATCTCATACGAATACCAAAGCAACAAACCAAATGAATATTCATAAAAATAATTCATAACAGACTTCGCAATGCTATGGTACATCTAAGGCAGACAAAGGACACATCGAAAACAAAAAATAAAAAATAAATTGACATACCTACAAAATGCAAATGATGCACTTGAAGTCTTTTTAATAAAACAATTGCACAATTTTCATGATTTGCCATTTAGGTAGAACATTGTTTAACATTGAAATAAATTAGAAAGTTAAAAGTAGCAAGAAAATGGTTGTTTCTGTTTAAAGTTGCTCAGGTTGAATATTGTTCCCTAAAATAGTGTGTCCGAAATTTTGAGTATGACCCTCCAAAACAGGGCTGTTCATGGTTATGCGGGATGAATGAATACCTAACCCATCTTTCGGATGGAACGCAAACTCAGGTCCTTGTTTTGGTACAGATGCCATACTACCTACACGTTATAGAACCCCTGCAGCAAGCCATGCAAACTCTTTTGAGTGGTCTGTAGGTGATCGGTTGCAAGTTTCGATGTAGCCCTACTTGTTTGTGGCAATATAAATTCCTGTTCCCCAACCCCAATTGATTATTTATTTCCAAATTTGTTCCCGTCTTGATATAGATAAAATATTGCTAAGTAGACGTTCAACAGTATCTAAATAAGTCGAGAGGAAACCAAATTGTCAGCCAAAACGGATAGTCGATGGACAAAGACACGAATAGACCCAGTAATAATGACAGACACACGAAGCGCAAAACATACATGCAAAACTAATAAAACAAGATGAAAATCACGGACTCCACAAAAAACCGGGAGGGAACGCAGGTTCAACATCACCCCTTAAATGTAATACTTACCGTAAATGTATCAATAACAACTATAACCCTTTTTCACTATCCCGTTACCTGACCTAAATCAACCAATTCAAAGAGATAAAGAGCCAATGCAGGTAGACAACTACTTATAAAACTACGTCTTGAACAGTAAAAGGATTATACAAAACCATGCAGAAAAAAACGCTCCTAGTATATCGTATGGAAAGTCATTTTCCATACCTTGGCTACATGATGTCATGAGATTGTAGCGAGAAGCGTCATTCGCCATACTGTATTTGTCTCTCCCGCGACAAAAAAATGTCGCCGAAAGTGGGACATATTCGTGCAAGGTATGGCGACGGCGGCGGCGGTGGCGTCGTTAACTTTTACTAAATATAGGACAGATTGAAAACCCTTTTATGTAGGAACATCTTATTTGGTACAGTGGTAGTACTTATTAAGTGCTACCTGATGGATACAAAATTATGTGACCTTGACTTTAATTTCAGGGTCTAGTGACCAGGTTCAGAATACATCCATTCCTCAATAACCAAAGGTGGTAGGTCAATGATATATGGTATGTAGGTTGGTCTTGGGTATTTCATGTGAGTCTGTTATATGACTTTTGTCCTTGACCTCGATTTCATGGTCTAGTGACCAGGTTAAATTTCGCTGATTTTATCCATTTCTCAACAACTATTAGTAGTAGGTCTGTAGCTCGGTCATGTGTAGTACCTTCACAGTCTACTGACCATGTTCAGTTTTTCTGATTAGATCTGATTAGATCAACAACAGTTTGGCATATGACATTAGTCCTTGAACTCAATTTCACGGTCTAGTGACCAGGTTAACCTTCTCTGATTTGATCAATTTCTCAATTAATACAAGTGCTAGGTCAATAATATTAGGTATGAAGGTTGGTCTTAAGTAGGACATGTCAGTTTAGCGTGTGATTTCTGCCCTTGAGCTGTTAAATGAAGGTTTAGTGACCATGTTAATTTTCTTTAGATTAGATCCATTTCTCGACATTTATTAGTGGTAGATCAATAATAGTTTGTATGTCACATGGTTTGGGTGGTTTATGTCAATCTGGTATAAGACTTTTGCCTTTGACCTCAATTTCACAGTCTAATGATCAAACACTTTAAGTTTCTCTGATCAGTATGGTGGCATAGTTCTGCCCCCTACTTGTCAGATAATTAAGTAGACTTGTCAGATATTTATGTCAACATGTCAGATATTTATGTTGACTTGTCAGATAATTATGTTCACTTGTCAGATAAAAAATATTTTATTATGTGGTCTATTAACCATCTAATGCCAATGTCTGCCATCCAAAAGTCAACATAAATAACTGACAAGTCGACATAAATATCTGACAAGTCCACATAATTATCTGACAAGTCGACATAATTATCAGACAAGTCAGCATAATTATCTAGCAAGTCGACATGTGGACTTGTGAGATATTTATATCGACTTGTCAGATAATTATGTGGACGTGTCAGATAATTATGTGGACTTGTCAGATACTTATGTCGACTTGTCAGATATCTATGTTGACTTGTCAGATGATTATGTAGTCTTGTTAGATATTTATGTTGACTTTTGGATGGCAGACCTTGGCGTTGGACCATATATTAAAATGATTTTTTATCTGACAAGTGAACATAATTATCTGACAAGTGAACATAATTATCTGACAAGTCAACATAAATATCTGACATGTTGACATAAATATCTGACAAGTCTACTTAATTATCTGACAAGTAGGGGGCAGAACTATGCCACCATAGAAATTGGTGTAATTTAGGTTAATTTTTGTAGTATATTTCTTCAATTCCTTTGCAATTTGTCTAACAATTTCCCACCAATCCATGTGCCAACGGGCGAGACAACTATTTGGGTCCACACTTGCTGTGAATTTGTAGTCAGTGGGAAGCACATAAAACAACTTCATCAGTAAAAAAATCCGCTTTGTGATCCATTTTGGCAAGTTTCTGAGATATACAAATATATTCAGTTCCTTGACGATACGTGGAAATATTGAGATATGTGAATTCTAGTCTGATACGATTTGAATTTTGCGCCAATATTGATAGCGTCGGGGTAGACACGATATATCACGATACTTCCCGCAGCTTCGAATCTCTGGAATTTATGTCTCTGACAAAACAGCATTTAAAAGATTTGTAAAGATGTCACATTGTTCTCAATATTGAACAACAGTAGCATCATACACGAAACTCTCTGCAGGATTTGGCAAGGAAGTATCAGATATTTCCGTACAAATCCCAGAATAGATGAGAAACAGTCTGACCCAATAAAAGAAAGTATTTATTTTGTTGCTGTCTGATTGTTCTTAGATTGAAGGAGTAAGTCGGAGGGAGTCGCATGCAGATAGTGATTTTGTGATTCGAGCTAACATAAGACGACCCATCCTGGTCACCTTTCCTGTAAATGTTTATCTTGACTGTATTGTTTTAATCTTCCCAGGGGGGGAGGAGGTGGTTTGATCTCACATGGATGTAGCGTTGTTTAACATTCAGCAAGACTTCATGAATTCCATTGATTCACGTGAAAATAGTAACAAAATCCCGATTTTCCCAGTAAATAAATGACTTAATCCTGATCCTGAAAAATGAAGATTTTTATTCCGTTTATCATGGGTATTGTTACGGGTTAATCCCGAATCAGCCCGTTGAATAAAACAACTAATCACGGAGTCCCGAAAAAGATCCTTACGTCCCTCATTTTTCGATTCCATTACAACGGTTGTCATAAGGAAAATTTTAAACCCTCAGAATAGTGTCTACAAATCTTTAACATCCTGTCTGTACATTTTCAAGCGATTCATTGCTGCTTGATTTATCCCCATGAAAACGCTAGCAATTTTGTATTTCTAGAATAACAAAAATAATAAAAATTGGTCGCTTGAAATAATATGCATTTAGGTTCTTCTCGGTATGCCTTTAATTTTTGGTTTTTAGATAAACCCCAAAATTGGTCGCTAGAAAATTTGTCGCTAGATTTTGGTTGCTAGCTTGAGTCTGATTAAAAATGTTGTTTAAAAGTCAGAATTTCTATCATTTTCATACAGTTCTGTCTACTTTTCCATTTTAGGGAATTGAAAGCTTTAGAACAATTTTTACATTTCTTTTTTATAATATTTTGAAACAATTCTGAGCACCTTTTCTCCGCCCTTTTTTGTTTCCATGGTAAAGATGGCTATTTAAAACAAATATGACCCAAAATCATGCTATGGCGGAGCACGTTTTCTTATCTAATATGGGCTGCAAATTGTAAGGGATTACAATTACAGTAGGTACTGCAGGCATATGTACACTATCTCCCTTAATTGTAATCGGTTACAATTAAGGGAGGTCCTGCAACCGTAAATGTAACCGGGATTACATTTAAGGGTGGTCCTTAACCTTAAGTGTAATCGGATTACAATTAAGGTAAGGATTACACTTAAGGGCTCAACATGGCATTCTTGAGTTATCATACGAAATAGAAATCGCTGACGGACAGACAGACGGACAGACGGACGGACAGGCTGATTTCTATAGGGCGCCGCCATTTCATGGCGGGGCCCTAATAAATTTGCTATGGTGAATGTTGACACCATTTAGAGCTTGACTCAGTAATCAGCTGGACACAAAGTAGTGAACATAATCAAACATTGAAATCCAATTAAAAATTAAGATTTTAAGTATTTTCAAAAATTACAATTTTGGTGCTTTGCCTCCTTATCGCTCAGAAATGGTAAGAGATATGTAAAATCTGTTGATATACTACCCAAAAAAATCTTTAAAAAAATCCCATCAAAATCTAATTAAAAACAAAGATTTGACCTGTATATTTTGAAAAAAATTGCAATTTCAGCCCCTTTGACCCCTCTAAGGTCAGAACCTGTAAGAGCTACAAAAAATCTTTAGCATACCACTGAAAAATTACAACAAGAGAAATCTAAAGAAAAAAATCCCATCAAAATCCGATGAAAATTTTTAGGTAATCTGCTCATTTGCAATTTTAACCCCGTTTGGCCCTATCAAGCTCCAAAAAGGGAACAAGTTATCAAAAATCTAATAGTTAAATGCCATGTTTATTTTTCATAAGGAATCCATTGAAAGATGAGTGGACCCTAAAAGATGTCTCGCCTGTCCCTGCTTGGTTGCTAAAACTGATGAAAAAAATCAAACTGACCTAATCAGAAAAACAAAAACATGCTCACTATAGACCATGAGATCGAGGTCAAAGACAGAGGTCATATGGTCAGCTGTCATGTACTACCTAATACCAACCGGCATACAAAATATAATTGACCTACAACTAATAGATACTGAGAATCAAGACAAGTTCAATAGACCGTAATCTCATATGAAAAACATTACTATGTTAACTAAACCGTGAAATTGAGGTCAGAATCAAAATCAATATGGCAGACATTTATGTATTACTCAAGAGCAATCTAAATGAAAAACATCACTGCCCCATCACTTACAGTTATTGAGAAACTGGTCTAATCAGAAAATTTTAACCATGTTCACTAGACCATGAAATTGAGGTCAAGGTAAAAAGCCATATGGCAGACTGACATGAACTAATCAAGACCAAGCTATATACCAAATATCATTGACTTGACACTTGTAGTTATCGAGAAACAGACTTAAACAAAAAAATCAAACTGGGCACTGGACTGTGAAATTGAGATCAAGGTCATAAGCCATATACATGATACAAAGATGTATGTACTATTCAAGACATAGCTATATATGTGCCATATATCATTGACATAGCACATGTAGTTATTGAATTTTCAACAGACTTAAGCAAGAAAACCTGGGCACTGGACCATGAAACTGAGGTCAAGTTCAAAAGCCATATGGCAGACTGACATGTACTAATCAAGACCAAGCTTTATATATACCAAATATCATTGACATTTCACTTGTAGTTATTGAGAAACAGACTAAAGCAGAAAAACATAACCTAGACACTGGAACGTGAAATTTAAGTCAAGGTCAAAAGCCATATGGCAGACTGACATGTGATAACAAAGACTAAGCTATATCTAATATCAGTGATATATCACATGTAGTTATTGAGAAGCAGAATTAAGCAAAAAAACACTTAATCTGGGCACTGGACTGTGAAAATGAGGTCAAAGTCACATAATTTTATTGTCAGCTAGATAGGGTTGGTCATAAGCTACCTATGGACCAAATATAAAATTCCTACATAAAGGATTCTATCAAATTACTTCAGTTTACACCGCCAACATCCCCATCATACTTTGCAGGCCTATGTCTCGCTTTCCCCGACTTTTTTTGCAGGCAAAACAAAACTGCATGAAAATCGGAGTAGATATTAATTGAAATTTTGAGATTCACTCCTTTTGGGCCCCATTTATCTCATGAACAGTACATGCGACGTAAAATCTGTTGACATACTACTGATTGGAAATTTTCTCAGGAGCATACTGAAAGACACCCCATCAAAATCTGATAAATAATTAAAATTCTACAGCCAAGTAAGTGAAAACACCAAACTTTCCCCTTTTTGATCCCTTTTTGAAAAACGGGAGGGGCTAAAATAACAAAAACCTATCCTAGCTTTCCATTTGTGCCAAGGAACTTAGTGTTAAAATTTCATAAGGATTGATCAACCTGAACGTAAGTTATTGACCAAAAACAAAAGTGTCTACAGACAACAAGGATGACAACAACAGCGCCATACCATAATACGACTTCAAATTTTTTGCACTCATATAAAAAGGGGACAACTCCTACAAAAATATTTGACCAGGATTTATCTCCAAACTCCCTTGAGGTATCCTTGAGCTAAAGCTCTGTAAAATGTTCAAATCCGGTGAGAATGTTGGACAGACAACCCTATCACTAAATATGCCACTTTTCAAGCAGGGGTATTATAAATTAAGTTTACATTTTAGTTTACAACAAACAAGCAAATACTGAATTAAATTTTTACCAAATCTGCCTCCAGGAACAAGTACTCTATAAAGCTCTTGTAATGCTTCATGTGTAGCAAACCAGTGGAAACATTGTGCAGCAATGACTAACTGAAATTAGACAGATATAAATAAGTAATGCTTCATGTGTAGTGAACCAGTGGAAACCTAGTGCAGCTATGACTAACTGAAATTAGACAGAGATAAAATTAAATAAATAAACAGAATACTTACTTTAAAAGGCTGTGTTGTGACCTCTGTTTTTTTTTTTCTTTTTTTTACCCTATATCTTGCAAAAAGTTTGCCACAAGTTTACTTGTAATTATGACCTATTTTAAGGGGGGGTGGACCTAGGGTATGGGAGACTACTCTGTTTTGCACTGATTCATGCATATAAATTAATAAAACAAATTATTGTAGTTGGTATGAACAAGATTTCAATGTTGTATTTTTTTTTCACAGAGCAAATAAATGTTATTTTCTTTTGAAAATAATCCCCATATATAGTTTATACAACATTAATTCTAAATTTTCTACATTGATATAAAAAAAATGAAAAAAATTTAAAAAGTCAAATTTTTATTAAATGAAATATATTTTCAAAGGGAGATAATTTATTGCAGAGATTACAGTAATTCTATTGATATTTATACTATTTTCTTCAAACTAAATAAAAAAGACTTTTATACAAAAAATTTAATAAACTTTTCAAATTTATAATATATGTAATGCTTACTTTACACTTGTTTATTATAAAGAAATTTGCATATAAACTGCATGATGTTATATTTCATATAATTTAAATTATAGCTTACTTCGCACATTGAAATTGATCAAAAATAAGAACAAATAATATGAGAAAAACTTGTGTAAATTTTCATCAAACCCTTCTTGTGGTTTCAATTGAGTTGCACTTACTAGACAATATTTTTAGAAGGAATCAATGAAAAGTTAAAAGTCAAATTATTTACCCTTTATAGTGTTGAACTATTATATTCCTTCATGCACATCGGCATATACTATCCTTGCTTTGTGTTTCATTAAAATTCTTCAAATATTTTAAAGGTGTTGTGCTTATGAGGTATTCTTTGTAGAAGGAATCATTGCAAATTCATACAAATTATCTCCCCTTCAAGGTGTATGACAATAATTAACAAGTGTGGATAATATTGCAAGGCAATACAGAAGTCCCCTAACGGTGGAATAATTCTTTGTTATACCAGCAAAAATGGTTAAAGAAAAAAGTTTTCCCAGTGCAATGCCCACAATTTGCCAAAATCAATGGACCAGAAGAAAGCTTGATCTTAATCTGTAAAACTCCTGAAACTCCATTAAATATCAATGGACTGGAACCAAATTCGTCTTGATCTGTAAGTCATAGTGGCTTACTCGCATAGCAAATAGTAGCTTAATATCTCGAACAGTTTAGAAAAAAAGTCCGAAAAACCTACATTTCACCAACATTTTCTGAATCAAAGACCCATAACTATGCCCAAAATCAATAAGCTGGAACCAAACTCCAACTTGATCTGAAACTCATGGTGGTAAACTCACATAGCAAATATTAGCTGAATATCTGGAACGGTTTAGGAAAAAAGTCCAGAAAACCTATATTTTACCAAAATTTTCTAAGTCAAAGGCCGATAACTCCATCCAAAATCAATGAACCTGAACCAAACTCACCCTTGATCTGTAACTCATGGTGGTAGACTTACATATCAAATATTAGATAAATATCTTTTATACTATGGGAAAAAAGTCCGGAAAACTGAGTGTGACGGACTGACAGACTGACGGACTGAAGGACAGACTGACGGAGTGCAAACCTAAAGTCCCCTTCGGCGAAGCCGGTAGGGGACTACAAATAGTAATTGTGCATTACATGATACCCTGCCACGTTTCACAAAAATTCTAAGTTAAAAGGGCCTAACTCCAGAACTATGTGTACCGCTCTTGAGGTAAACAATTTTCATACCAAGTTTGAAGAAAGTGTGTTCTTTCATTCACAAGTTATGAGTAGGAAACCTTAAAATTTGCAAAATTTCAAAGTTTCAAGGGGCATAACTCCAGAACCCCTTGGACCTCTGAACCTAAAATCGAACTTGACCTGAGTTTTGTGGTAAACATCTTACATAATAAGTTTAAAGACCTTGTGTTATTTCGTTCACATGATATCAGTCTGAAACCCTAAAATTTCAAAGTTTCAAGGGGCATAACTCAAGAACCCCTTGGTTCTTTCAACCCAAAATCAATCTTGACCTGAGTTTTGTTGTAAACGAATTACATACCAAGTTTGAAGACCAAATGTATTTCTTTCACAAGTTATCAGTCGGAAGCCCTGAAATTTACAAAATTTCAAAGTTTCAAGGGGCATAACTCCAGAACCCCATTGACCTCTGAACCCAAAATCAAACTTGACCAGAGTTTTGTGGTGAACAACTTGCAAACCAAGTTTGAAGACCTTGTGTTACATCGTTCACAAGTTATCAGTGGGAGACCTTCGGGGGTGGACAGACAGACGGACGGACTGACGGATAAATAGACAGACGGACAAACAACTAAGGGTATCACATAATACCTCGCCACTTCATGTGGTGGGGAATAAAAAATCTCCATATAATGTCTTTCCATGAACTGCATTTATTAAAAGTGTGGACAGACAGACATTGGGATTCCTAAATAGCCCAAATAAACATTGAGAGGATATGGAGTAAATGCATATGGAACAAAGAAGTTAAACCAAGCAAGGGAACAATGTTTTTATTGTTGTTCTTCATCTCCCGAAACTTTGTATGCCAGGAAGATAGTAAAAAAGGCTTACTTCAAGTAAAAATTTCAAAGAAGTTTGTTTAAATTTTTAACAAATAAGTTAAAATTCTTGTCGAACTGCGATAAAAGGTAAAACAAAAAATATATTCACATATCAAAATGTAAACATAGGTAATCAACGATTACAAAGTTCGCCTCGTTATGGCAAATGGACACAGAAACCCAATTTGGCCAAAGTGCTGATTTACCATCCCCAATGCATGTATACAAAGGCTAGATGATCTTACCATGTACAGTAACTGAATTCGAACATAAACTTGAATGTAAGTCAATCA